>OW026523.1:85552303-85719803 GCA_932274085.1 Protocalliphora azurea
TTTTTATACGCTCAAGAGTTATGAAGATGTTAAGCCTATTTTGTGAAAAAACTGAAATTTCGTACAAAATTTCAAAAAAAAAAATTATAAAAATCATGCAAATTCGCTAATGTCAAAAATTCAAATTTTTATTCTTAGATCATAAAGAAAAATTTCTTTTAAATAAAACAAAATAATTTTCATTCAAATCAATTCATAAATTTTGATTTTTTTCACAAATTAATGAAGATACTCATTTACAAATTACATAGAAATATGAAAAAAATCAAAATAAAATATATATATTTTTTTCTAATATATGGTGTCATATATGTATGGAAATCAGTATTTATTGAATACATGTTTGCGTATAAATCTATTTCAATTATATTATTACGTACTCTCACGCAAGTAACTGCGTTAAGCCACAGTTAGTAGATTCGTAATGTAGATACTTACGTGAGAATATGAAAAAATCGAATTTAAATAAATATTTACGTAAATACGCATAAAATAAAGATGTATATTTGCGATATATGCAACACATTTAAGCCTCAGTTAGTAGATTCGCAACATGTACTCTGACGTAAGCGTTTGCTTTACAAATCTAGTAACTGAGGCTTTAGCTGATACGTATAAAGCACTAATTTGTAAATTACTGTAATGAAATACATCTTGTTTTATTTGCAATAAATTTATTTTTGACATTAACTTATTTTTAAGATTTTTTTAAATATATATATATATATATATATATATATATATATATATATTTTGTACGAAATTTCAGTTTTTTCAAATATTATTAAATATTAAGGGAATGAAATAATGATATGAGTATAACTTGAAGGCAATTTTAATTCGATTTTTTTTTATTTAACTTAATCGGATGAGCCGTTTTTGTTTTCAACATACGGCGAAACCAGAGTCAATTCAAAAAGGGTGGTTTATAGGCTTAGTACTTCATAATAACGTTCATCCAAATTGACTGAGAAATACTATGTCATAGAATCAGTGTATTGCTGTGTAATCAAGTAAGAAATTCTAATATGATTTATATTTTTCATTCTATAAATGCACTTATTGCCCATAGTGTAACATGAATCTTTACCAAATTACTCTTCTGCTTATAGCAGATTTACTACATCTATATACTATACATTATTAAACAAAAAGAAAGATAAATTCCAGCTCTTTGCCATTGATGTCTCCAAGCCTCATCACATATCAAATTCAAGGTCTGTCAGCGTTATGTATTCTGGCGATACACAAAAAATTGCATATTGCCATTTTTTCGCGTCATAATATGAAGTGTTAAAAAAAGAACATAATTTTAAAGAAATTCATGGCAAGTATCAACAGTAAAACAACAACAACAATATATATAATATAAACAACAACAACTTTTCTTAAAATCATTTTTATGTCGTTATTTTTTGCAATTTGTTTATATTTCTAGGCTCGCGTTTAAACTTGCACCAATTTGGTTTTGTTGAAAAAATGAACAAAGAAAATTCCGTTCCTAGCCTAGAAAAATGTAAAAAGATATTTTTTCCCCTTGTTTGTTGTACTGCAAAATTCTCCACACTTTTTATACCCTACACCACCATAGGTGGGGAGAGTATTATACGTGTTTGTGCTGATGTTTGTAGCACTCAAAAATATTGCTTTCTGGAGCGATTTAACGTTGTTCGTTTGTCCGTCCATCTGAACGTCTATCCGTCCACGAAAACCTTGTAATTTTTTAAAATAAATTAATAAAATTGAGTACACTGGTTTTTTATGGTCCAAGAACGAATGCTATTAAAATTGATCCCCATACAAATGTCAACCTTACTATAGATTTGTTTATAATTTATACAAAGATTACTTCATAGTTGATCATAGCTCCCATATAAGTGCCTTTTCAGAAAATCACTTTAATCAGCATAAATCCCATACAAATGATGGAATCAGGTTAATATTTAACACAAATCAGTGTTATACAAATATGAGTATCGGCCCATTATTCACCATAACTATCATATAAGTCCCAATATTGGGCTTAACTCCAAAGCAGAGGTTCCCTTTGGGGGTCCGTAGTAACGTTTTAGGCTCCGAGAAGAAGTATAAAATTTTGTATATTTTTTTGTAGAAATAAATTATAATAAAGTCACACTAAGTCTTGTGTATCTTGTCTCGTGCTCGTGAGTGTTTCCCTAGTAAACAGAAGCCTGATTGAGAAGTTATGCAGAAAGTTATTGTATTTTTGTGCTTCAATTGAAGCAACTTGTCGCGTGTGGTTTAAACGATTTAATAGTGGCGATTTCGATGTTCGAAAAAAGCTTGAAAATGAAGAATAGGAGGCTGTGCTCGATCAAAGCTCGTTCCAAGTGCTTTCATATTAATTTCAGCGAACAATTTCCAGTTATACTCGTATCCAAAGCCAAATAACTATTGCACCCAAGTAATTTTCTGTATTATGTCATCTATTATGCGCTGCTAAAATAGGGTAAGATGATCATAGGTGACCAATGCTGAACACAATTGATTTATATGAGAAGATCTTTGAACGAAAGAGCCCAGAATATGCAACCAGATACGAGTCAATAACTTTTCACCATGACCACGATCGACCTCTTGTTGTGCGACCAATTAAAACTATTTGAAAAAAAGTGGTTGCAAATCTTTTTATTTTTATTAAAATAATAATAATAATAATAATAACAATAATAATAATAATAATAAAAATAAGAGAATTATTGCATATGGGTTATTATCATAAATTTTGGACTTTAGGCCTTAAATATTTTTTTTCTTTTGAATGCACATTAAAGTCCATTCGCACAAATATAAAGTGACACAATCATTTCTTGCAGAGAGCACGTAAGATGTAACACTTTTAAGTTGAACATATAAAAAAAACTTTCAAACTAGAGGCTTATGTATAATTCTGGTAAAAATTATGCGCAATATCAAATCCTACTTAGTTATTTAAATAAAATTTATGATACCTATAATGTTTGATGCTATTAGTGTAGAATATTTTAATAATAAATTTATCAGCTTCGGGCTATCCATACGATGTGCCTTAACAAAATCTGTTTTGACAAAAGTGCCCCGTTTTAAGCTATTAACGACATTCGTTTAAAATTATGTACCCGATCAATTTACTACTTATTCTTTTATCTATAGATCCAAGATTTGTATAAATTGCAATTTGCTATATAAAAACATAAAAAACAACAAGTGCAATTTTGGTGTAATTTTCAAAAAGTGCATACATTTTTTTATTAAATTTATTTTTAATGTTCTTTCGATTTTGTGTGTAAAAGGACAAAATACTTAGTTTACGCAGTAGTCCATGCTACTCCATTAAAAACTGTGCATGTGACTCGCTAAAATCTGACCTTTTAATTTTTGCTCTTGCTTTGTAAATTTTGAGACTGTACATTGGATTGACTATTCGGGCATAGCGCAAAATACGTATAACTACAACGGTTATTAATCCCTACTTTAAAATTTGTATTCCGTTGAGGGGTACAACAACAAAGAATTTGTAGAATTTATCCACAAAGTCGTATTAGTTTATATAAGATCGAATGAGTTAAAAAGTAAAAACGCGCTAACACAAAGAGCAGAAGAATGGGAAAATGTTTGCATGTGTATTGTTAAAGAATTCAAATATTTCTGGGGTCCGCGTGAAAATGAAAAATTCCTGAAAGGATCCGCGAAGTGAGTTGTTATGGCAACTGTAGTTCTAAAGTTCATAAATAACACAATAAAATGCATACTTATATTTTATAGAAATATACACCACGCTTAATACAAGTATCTGATGTATATACACAATGGAATAGGGTATTTTATGGTCGGACTTGACTAACAATATATTTTTTACTTGCTTATATGTATTTTTTTCTTGTTTTTTTGAGTTTTCAGGAAAACGAAAAAGAGAATATTGTGTAAAATGTGAAATATAACAAGACTGCTGTTTTCATTTTCATTTCATGTTTTTTTTTCTAGCTGTTTTTGCCTAGTTAACTTTGTCAAGGATTTTATTTAAAATTTTTAAAGATGAAAATTTTATTTTTTGGCCTGTAATGCTCCAGCAGCAACTATGTCAAAAAGGTAATGTGAAATTAAATTGAACTTGGCAATACACGAAGTGAAGTGATATGTAATTATATATCATGTAGCAAATATTTAAATCATATGAACGTCAGTAGTGTATTATTACATTTTATATTATAAAGCTTTAGTTGTACCAAAAATATATTCCTCGAGACTTAAGAAAATTATATTGTACAGAAAATGGAAGCAATCATGTTAAAGGATAGCAAGATATATTCTAATTAAAGAATTAAAACAATGGTTCTCAAATCGATAAGGTATATGGACTATTATGAAAAATTTTTTGCCTGGCAGAAATTAACTTTAATTCTTAATAAATTTTGAAACTAACAGGGTGCAAAATTTGACCACCACAGGTTTAGTTTCATAATCATGATTTCATAATGATGATACCTTTTCCACTTGCATTTGGAAAAAAAAAATATATTAAAACAATTTTAATATTTGATAATAGAACTTTTTTATTCACCCTAATGAATATTGGGACAATAAATTGGGTTTTGTGGCATTAACTAAGCCGTAAGTTTCTATAATAAGATATTGATACCATTGAAAAGAAAAAGATTTCAGCATCTTCAAAATGTTAAAAAATCTTTAAAAATATAATAAGATTTTCGTTATACTTTTCACCACAGGTGTAAAGGGTATATATTTCGTTCCGTAATTTTCCGTTTGTAATTTCCACAGTTTATATCGAAGAGTAAGAAAGTTTATATTTTCTGGATCCTTTTAAGAAATGATATCGATAGGACTTTGTTCACTATCCGTCTGTCCATTGGTCGAATTTTTCTACTAAAGAAATGAACTCAGTCGGTCCATTAGTTACAGAGATATTATCTAAAATCCGATATACAAATCATACAAAACTGCGGATTTGGTTCTTAAATAAGCCGATCAAAAATATTTTTCTTGAATTTCGGTTTTTGTGATCAACCAAATCTGTTCATAAACAACCGAGTTATTGGCAAATTTCTTTTTATTTATTTATTTATTTATTTAATGTCTGCTTCCCTTATAGTTGTTGTTTTCATGAGTACTGAAAAACCACAGCAATAAACTAAGGAATATTTTTTAATTTTTAAACTTTTTGAATCTCTTAAATAGGCTATACATTTTAATATTTTTTAATAATTCTTGTATTAAAAAATGAACTAAATAGATTCAGTACTAACCGAGTTACAGGACAAGATGTATTGTTAGATTTTTTGAAGCTCATGTCTCATTCTTGCATAAATCTATCGGAAATATTTTTTAGAATTTGAGTCTTTTAAATCCGTGAAATTGGTCCATAAATTCTCATCCATAAACTTTTTTAATATAACATTATTTTATATTTTTATAATATTTGTTCTGCACCGAAGTGATTGTATCTTCCTTAAATATCTATGAACTTTTGTAAAATTTCAAAGTGTTATATTTGTTATTTAATAGCTTTTACCGATGCGCTTTTCTACGCTATTTGATGCGATAACTAATATTTACTTAACATTTACTATTTCACCCTATAGAAAATTTGATATGAAAATTTCTTTTAAAATTTATCAAGACTTTTACTATAATAGCTATTTAGATGAGAAAATGTATATTTATTTTGTATTGGGGCTATCTCTCCTCCTGAACCTATCCGTCCTATTTTCATTTCATCAATGCGATATGATAGGATAAAGGTTCCCACGAAATTTGAGGGATTTCACTAAAATATTTGCTTTATATGGGGGTACTACACTTTCTGCTCCGATCTATTTTAAGACAATCCTTTTGAGAATTTAAAAAAAAAACGGGGGCAAATATGGACATGTAATCTGATCAAGATCCAATATAACCTACAACATTCTAAAATGCAAGCAATATCTGTGCGTAAGATTTTATATAAGTAGCTTCAATAATAGCGTGTGAAATTGAAAAAATAGATTTCATATAAAGTGGGCGTCAAATGTGATTGTGATGTCCAATCGAGATCTAATAAAGCCTATAACCACCTCTGGCACTGGTTTTATCTGTGTGTCATATTTGTGAAAATCGTTTCAGGCGTGACTGATAGGAAAAAGAAAAAAAAAAAAATAAACAAAGACAAAACTTACACCTCATTTTTATATTATATATATTCTTATATATATATATTATATATATTCTTATATATATATAATATATATATATATATATATATATATACCTTTAATCTTTAATAAGTTTTGCGGTAATATTATTTTATAAACGGTTTACAGATCTGAATGTAAAAGACTTTATACTAATAAAGTGCAAAAAATTTAGCACCATAGACATATAATTATGATTGTTGTCAAGGTTCAAGAAAAGGGGCATAAATTAACTTTTAACTTTAACTTTACCCTATTCTTCTAAACTTTT
Organism: Protocalliphora azurea; assembly: GCA_932274085.1. Taxonomy (NCBI): domain Eukaryota; kingdom Metazoa; phylum Arthropoda; class Insecta; order Diptera; family Calliphoridae; genus Protocalliphora; species Protocalliphora azurea. Next base: position 85,558,763 of record OW026523.1, read on the forward strand.
TGTTCGCGCTTTAAAAGCCCTTGTAATTGTGCAGAACTTCAATAGCTAAAAACCGGTCTGAAATAAATTTTGATGACACAATTTTTTAAATTCTAAATTATTTAATTTATTTATTTATTTTTTTGTACCAGAGAATACAAATTTTGGAATTGGTACCTGTAATAATTGTGCATATTTTACGCTATATTTTGTTGATATGCCCAAAACAGTCAACGCAGTAGATAATCTCAAAGTTTGAAAAGAGCGAAAATTGTATAAAAACTCAGTTTTTCGCGAAGCACATTCACAATTTCTAATGTAATAGCTTAGATTACTGTGTGAATTTAGCTTTTGTTATTTTACATAAAAAAATCGAAGCAGTGTTAAAAATAAATTTTATAAAAAAACTTATTGACTTTTTGAAAATTACGCAATAATTGCACTTTTTGTTTCTATATTTATTTATTTATTTATTTAATAGAAATATAATTACAATTTCTTACAGGATAGCATATATATTATTCTTAAAGCTATTTACAATAAAATATTTTTCATAATCATTCAATAACTAAAACTTATTATTTAACTAAGTTAAAAATACTCCTCTTAATGCGAATTGAATTTAATGAGAAATAAATAAATGAATAAAAACTGTTGAGTTGATTACATATACGTCTCATGGGATCAAAGTTGGCATAATTGGTTGGAAGTTATTTTATTTATAAAGGAGTATAATTTCTAGTTGGACGATTTGGGATTACGAATTCGATCTTATGAAACAGGAACTCAGAATTAATCCAACCTTTTACTAAATTAATTACAAATGAAATTCGATTCAATTTTCTCTATACGAGTTGATGATCCCAGACAACGCAAGCATATTTCAGAATTGGTCTTCCAATAGATATGAATAATTGCATGGAAACATGAGGATCATTAAACTCTCTTTCTCAGCGCTTGAGGAAACCTAGATCTCCTTTCGCCTTATTAACGATTTGCGAAACATGGAAATTAAAGGATAGTTTACAATCAAACAACACACCCAAATCAAGAAATTCTTCGACTAGATCAAGTTGATATTCATTTCTTGTATATCTAAAGAGTACTATACTTCTTCTGTAGAACTTTCTTAAATTCAGACCGATTAGATTTATCATACACCATTTATAAAGATTTTTAAAACCTGATTGGAGTAAGGAATATTGATAGGAATAGCTAACGCTATGGAACAGCTTTACATTATCAGCATACATTAATATTCTAGAATTCTTAATGCAAGCTGGTAAATCATTTATAAATATTAGGAATAATAGGGACCGAGATAACTACCTTGTGGAACACCGGATAAAACAGGAATGAGTTTTAATATACATTCTCTAAATAATACACATTGGCATCTATTTTTAAGATATGTGGAAATCCATTTAACGAAAACAGGAAAAAATCCGAGTTTATCCAATTTGAAGAATTCGAGATCGTGATTTACTTTACCGAAAGCATTACTGAAATCTGTGTATATGGTGTCTGTCTATAATTCGGAATCAAATGCAGTTACAACTGAGGTTGCAAACTCCAAGAGGTTTGTAGTAGTGGAACATCCTTTTCTAAATATATATATATATATATATATATATATATATATATATACATATATAAATATATATATATATATGTATATGTATATATATATATATATATATATATATATATACATATATAAATATATATATATATTTATGTATATGTATATATATATATATATATATATATATATCAACAAGAACTGGAACATCAGTAAAGGAGTCTCTATTTATTTGAAACTAATGGCAATCCGGTACTTTTTCATTTTCGTTCGGCAGTTGAAGAAAAGGCTATACAAATTGTAGAAAAAAAACGAGGAAAAAAATATACCCTCAACAAGTGAAAATACCACAACTTGTTAAAGATAAAATTTTGCAATATATATACATAGATATATATATATATATATATATATATATATATATATATATATATATATTCATTTCATTTGTTCATTTCATCTAATATTTCATCTTACATATATATATTAGATAAAATAAACACACATTTTTATCAAAAAATGTTTTTAAGCTTTCTGTATTTAAACATTACTTTTTGAAGACGTATGAATACTTCTTTTCTTTTTACATATTATTTTTACCTACTTAAATTTCAATCTTAACAACTTATAGGATTTTTTTTTTTTGATTTTTTTGTTGTTTTTTTTATTCTAAAAACATTTTGCTTCGTATTTGTTTAAGGAAGAATGTATATATATATAGGCGTTTAGAATTTGGCACAGATTTTTTGCTTTGTATTATATTTTGAATTACGTCGTGTGTATGTAGTGTGAGTATATAGATAAATATTTTGTTCGTTATTTTCCTGTCAAGATAAACTCATATGAAACATGTATTAGTAAGTATAAATAGACAAAAGTTATTTTTTTTTTTTAATATTTGGCTAAACAAAAAAAAAAAAAAAATAATAAATAAATAAATAAAAATCAAATATAAAATAAAATAAATACGTATGTGTAAAAATTTATAACTTAAAATTTAATATTAATGTCTATTTCCAATTTAGCTTAGAACGGATTTAATTTTGTAAGATTTTATTTAACAAAATATCATATTATTTTTGTTTTTATATGAGAGATTTCAGAGAAATCATTAGCTGCTAAAGTATAGTTAACTATCTATTGTGTGTTTGAATAGATTATATTGGCTGTTTTTTCAAACAATGTGTAAGAGCTGTACTATCGTAGAATATGGAGAATAATCTCGGTTTGACAATTAAAAAGTCAACGTGAGTCGATTTTTAACGATTGTCAAATTATGCTGGATCGAGCGAGAAAAATTTTCTGAACGCTCAAAGGTTCTTGAAATATTGAATAACCATATGCTATATGTCAGAGCTGCATAATCTTTACACAGCTCAGCATCAATGTTTTCTAACACAATAACCATTTTTGAAAGGCCTTCACAAAATTCGTCCATGAAAGAATTCAGTATACTATGATACAAAGTGGTCACATATAGAGTTTTATTTCCTAAAAGTTAATTGAATTTAACCACATTGAAAGTTATAGAAAATTATTATTGTAAAATTTAATAAAATCTTACACATTAGGAATTTTGAGGTCTGCATAGATTTGGTACACCGATCGTTATCTTAGAGAGGCTCCGATATTAGCTACGATGCCCTTTGGATACTATTGGATACTGTGTCATCGTAATGTATTAAGGGTATAACTTTCTTTCGACAAAAAAAAAAAAAAAAAATACTGGGTGCCACTTTATCGACAATACTCAAGTGATATCAAAAACGAATTTTTATTATTATTTTGGGACAAAACACTTCCGTACCGAAAACAAATTTCAAAAGCAATTGAAGATTTTTTTTCAAAATTTTAAATTTTAAAAATTTTTTAAATAAAATATTTGGGTTTTTCATAATATATATATATATATATATATAGATATATATATATATATATATATATATATATATATGTATGTATATATATATATATATATATATATATATATATATATATATTATATATATGTATGTATATATATATATATATTATATATATATGTATGTATATATATATATATATATATATATATATATATATATATACATATATATTATGAAAAACCCAATATATATATATATATATATTCATTAAATTTAAGCTTAAGTTTTAATATTTAGAAATAAACCAAACAAAAGGCCCAATTTGGGGTTTTTGGAGAAAATACAAATTTTTTAATTTTAATAACATACATATTTGTTTATAAAGATATTTTAATGAAATTTGCAGGAAATGTGGATCTTATTAATATAAATAAAAGCACGTTAACCAAATTTCAATCAGAGGTAGGGTTTTCCGGAATTACCAAATAAACTACTGAAAATTCCCAAAAATGGGATTTTTTACATTTTTGGCTATAGAATCCACATTTTTCCGAAGTCTCGCATTTAGAAGATTCTTAAAATATATTCCGTTTGTCGATCCGTGCTTTGGGATTTGAGAAAATAGTGTAAAATCAAAACTTTCATATAAAATGGATAAAATTCGGGAGGGTGTGTACAATGACCAATTGAGCCATTGGGTTTGCTTTTATCTTAAAGTCATCACTGTGAAGTTACCTTTCAGAAAAGTGAAAAATTGTTATATGTTGCTAAAGAAAATTTTATTTTAGATAAAAAAGAGTGTAGATACTTTTTCGGCTAAAAAAACACAAAAAGTCGTCTTTTTTGCAATTTTCAAATTCAAAATCGTTTATTTTTGGTAACCGAAATATTACCATCTATAGTTTGCTTTTTTTTCTTGAACATCCTTATATGATGGTATAATTGAGTGTCCCTTTTCAAGCAGAGCTTTTCTTAAAATTTGATAATTGTTTCGGCTGAAGTCCAGTTCAAGCATTAAAGCAATTGCTTCTTCCTCTTTAAAATTGGATTGTGATGTTGGAGTAGGTACACTTTCGGCAATTCGTTTAAGACGTTTTGGTGATGCAGTTGGCAGTATTTCAGCAATATTAATTGCACTCTTAGATTGCTTCTCCTTTTTTAATATTTCTTTGAATGTATCAGAAACTTCTTCATTCGAAATTATAGAAAGCTTATGGGCAAGCCTTTTCTTCTTATATCTTGCACTTAAATCATCATTTATCTTGCAGGGTGCTCCAGTTAATATTTTGCACGCCGATATTTCTATATCAGTATCCAATCGGAATATTTAATTTTTAATCTGTTTGTATGCTTGAATCAGCATACTTCATTTTACTTCATTTTTACGTCATACAATTTTAAAAACTCTAAATCTGAGATTTACCAATGACGTCGAGTTTTGCATGATATGTAATTTTTATGAATTCCACTATAGCTTCTAAACGATTAAGATCATTTTTAGATAAACTCCATAGAATACAGTACAATTTTTCCTGTTTCAATGTAATCACCATGGTAATCAACTTCGTTATGATAAGGATTAGTTGCGCATTTATATGTATCTATTATATATATCGCACAGGTATATAATTTACAGGTATTCTGTGAATTTTCATTAGGTAAAATATCTGAAAGAGTCAATTTGGAAGAGTACCTATACCGAATTCATTGATATTATATGTTGCTGTTAGGTATCACCGGAAAAGATATTACCTGTACATTGCCACTAGATCATAAATATATAAATTTTTAACCATCAACAATAGATAAATACATTTGCTAAATTTAGGTAAGCACCATAAATGTAAACTAATAAAATACTTATTGATTAAGTTAAAATAGACATTTTTTATTTGTTTTGTTATTTTAAATTCATTAATAGAAATATATGCTTAGAAAAGGATAAAGATTTACTTAAATTTGGGAAATGTGGCAACCCTATTAAAAATATAAAATATTTATTAATTATTTTTATAAAAATATTTTGTGTATAGATATTATTAAAAGTAGACAGAAATATTCATAATTTTCTAAATAATTATTCACGCAAAGCTAAAGGTAAAAGTTGCAAGTTTGTAAAAATATAGTCATTTATACAATAAATTGGAAATATAAAAGTTTGAAGGAGCATATTTCTGAAATGAGGCATGATATTGACTTGAGTCTTTTCGCAAAAGATCGGAAATTATATGTGTTGAAGGATAAGCTTAATTTGGAATACATATTTTTAAAATTTCTTTCGCTATTTAGAAATAAACCAAACAAAAGGTCCAATTTGGGGTTTTTGGAGAAAATACAAATTTTTTAATGGTAATAACATACATATTTGTTTATAAAGATATCTTAATGAAATTTACAGGAAATGTGGACCTTATTAATATAAATAAAAACACGTTAACCGAATTTCAATCAGGGGTAGGGTTTTCCTGAATTCTCAAATAAACTAATGAAAATTCCCAAAAATGGGATTTTTTACATTTTTGGCTATAGAATCCACATTTTTCCGAATTCTCGTAGAATTTGATTTAAAACTTGTAAAAACATACTGAAGATTCTTAAAATATATTCCGCTTGTCGATTCGTGCTTTGGGATTTGAGAAAATATGGTCTAAAATCAAAACTTTCATATAAAATGGATCAAATCCTAGAGGGTGTGTACCATGACCAATTGAGTCATTGGGTTTGCTTTTATCTTAAAGTCATCACTGTGAAGTTAGCTTTCAGAAAAGTGCAAAATTATTATATATTGCTAAAGAAAATTTTAGTTTAGATAAAAAAGAGTGTAGATACTTTTTTGGCTAAAGAAGCACAAAAAGTCGTCTTTTTTGCAATTTTCAAATTCAAAATCGTTTATTTTTGGACTCGGTAAATATATCACCTTCAACTTTTTTTATTCAATAGATAATTTTGTTCTTTAACTAGTTAAGAAAAAAACTAATAAAATCGGTCGGAAATACTAGGATATATATGAAAAAACTGGACCAAGAACATGCAAAATTATGGTGCTTAAAAATTCAAACGCAAATAACTCGAAAACTATAAGAGATAAATAGGACGTGTAAGCATGCCTTATATAGGTCTTATCAGGGCATACAACAATATATAAAAATATTTGAAATCGGTCGAGAAAAAAAATTTTGCACTAGATTAAAAATTTTTTATGTCGAAATTTTTTATGTTGAAAATTATATAAAAGTATGCAGATATCCCATTTTCTTCTTAATAAAAGTTATATGTCTTGTGGATTTCCCAGAATTAAGAAGAGTTAAACCGAAGTGTTTGATATCAAAAAATAATTTTGGAAAGAAATATCGGTACTGGTCTAAAAAATATAGTCGTTTAAATATTACAACTCATAATAATATTCCTTACAAAAAGCGTGATTTTATTATTATTTTTTTAAGTGAATTTTTTCAAAATTTTTAACTTGTTTCTCATTTAGTGATAAATTTTATATGAAAAATTGTTTTTTTTATCAAAATTCGAACTATAATGCGAAAAATGTAAGTGTACATTTTGCGGTTAGTGGGAGTCAAAATCTTTTAAGGGTTTATAATTTTGTGGACTAAAAAAATAATAAATTTGTTATTTATATTTATACATATATATATATATATATATATATATATATATATATATATTATCCTTTTTGGTCCACAAAATTATAAGTCCTTAAAAGATTTTGACTCTCACTAAATTTTAGTATTAAGCAAGCAAAAAGCTTAAATATCAATATTAACTTCATTTATATTTCGCTGTAGTTGTCAGCAAGCGAAATATGATGAATGCCGCTGTAGCCGGTACAAATGTTGTTTCTTTTTCATATTATTAATTTTAACTATTAAAATGATGCTTTACAGATATTCTTCTATTGTCTGAAGTAAAACCTTATACTGAAGAAATGCAGAAAAAAATTTGTAAATTTTGGGGAAAAGTTTCAACATTTCATAAAGTTTTTGCATTTAAAAATTTTCTAACGCCCATTTGATTTTGAGGTGTCATTTAGTAATGAATTCTGTTTATGCAAAATTTTGGATAATTTTCATAAAAACGGTATTTGTCAATTCTGAAATTATAAATTTTATTAATATTTACGCTAATTACATGGAAGTTTGTAATAATAATATCTGTCTGTCTGATTTCCTGACATCAGCGTGATATACGTCAGTCTGTAGGAAATCACTTCGTCTTTTAAATTCTGTACTCTAAATTAAATTTCACTTCTGCGTTCAAAGTTTTTTATCAAAAAATATAATAGGTAGATATATATAAATATATGAATTTACTATTTCTTATCTCCCACCGGTTAATGGCGAGAGTCTAGAAGATATGAATTGCTAATGCAAAAATAAAATTAATCAAAAAATACTCAAAAGTTCTAATTCAGTTATAGCTTGTAGCTTTATATACCTATAGTTCCTTGAGATTTAAGGCTAATGACCTAAGGTTTGAATTTCTTAGTTAAGGTCTACCAAAAACCATAAACACGTTTCCTATTGTTAAATAAAAAGCTTCGAAATTTTTTGAAAGACCTCATATATATATATATATATATAGAATACGCGAAATGAAAAGAACTTTGTAGATGCATATAACTCGATTTGTGAAAAGGTATTTTTAAAAATATTTTTTCTCTTCTATTTTTTTTTTTTTTTTTTTTTTTTTGTTAATATTAGCATTTAAAAATTTACTGAAACTACGAGTATGTACTATAACCTAATTATTATTACTAGCTAACATTTATTTACTTATCTTATTCTTTCAGGTGTGTATCCCTAACATAAAACTCCTATGAATATATGTGTGTAAGTAAAAATTATTTTCAATTACCTTATATTAAATTACTAAGACTTTAAAATATTTAATATATTATATACTTATTTTAATTAGTAAGTACTTATTTTGCTTATATGAATTATTATTAAAAATATTTTTCTGTATCCATAATATAATAATATGTCCATCCATTTAGACATAATACGTGTCTAAATACATAAGTAAATCATTTGTGTAAAATATCTCTTTTAGTTATACACAAATTAAATTATTCATTTCCTCAACCAGACAATTTACTTTTCAAATTAGTTTTTATATATGTAGGTTTGCATATAAAAGATTATTTATAATAATTTTTTCATATGAGTTTTTATAGTCTACATCATAAATTAACAAAATTAAAAAAAAGAAAAAACTTTTAAATAAGTTCATCAGCTCCGTGAGCGCTTTATAAAATTTTTTGTGTAGGAAAAGAGAAAAAAGGTTGTTATAAATAAAAACTAAAATCAACACGTTTGGCCATTTTGACTTAAGGGTTAATGAACGTGTAGCCCCTTTTTAGGTATAAAATGTAAGTGACTATATGTTTAATTTATGCATGTGAATGTAGCCAGGAGTAGCTGCTTTTGTGTTGTGGGTGTGTGTGTTTTTTTTTTTTTTTTGTTTTTTGTGGTAAACAAAACTAAATTTTATGGTATTAATATATCAAATAATGAAATGTTTGTGGAAATCACTCAAGTTTAAATTTTCAACAACAATAATATAAACTACAAGCAGCAGCCTAAAAAATTTACATTTAAACGTGAATTCATGTGGTTAAGGATTAGTAACAGTAGAATAAAGATGGATAGATGGATCAATAAAACCAAAACTTTTATTTATACTCTCTTATATATATACGCTGCCTTTTTTCAATTGAATTAAAGTAACTTTTGAAGGATATCTCAATGATTTTTAAGAAAATCGAATCACAATAATTATAAATATTTTAAAGGTTATGTCCATTATATCCTAAAGGAACCAACGTAATCGCATAATCGTTATTCTATAGTTAATGTGGTATGAATAAGTTGAAATAAATAAATGTTGTAGTTAAATTAATAATAAGAGCACATGTTTAAAATACAAAATGAATTTCAATTCACATACATATTCCTAGCATTTGCAACACCCACATATTGTATATTAAACCCAGTAGGATTTTTTTTTTTTTTTTTGTTTATAAATTTTGGAACTTTCTTTGTCAAAGAAAAGATAAAAATTCGTTTAGGGTTATTTCTATAGAAAAGGCTCTCTCATGTTTTTCTTTACTTTACATCTATGTGTAGAATATAGGCTAAGCCTGTTGATGATTGAAACCATTAAGCATGATCTTAAGCTTATTTTATAATAAAGTAGTACGTATAATGTAAATTTTATGTTTCCCCAGATATTTTGTTCCATCTGATATTCTCTTTTATTTTTAATATTTATGGACTATGATTTGTCGAAACTATACAATGAGCTGAAAATCTAAAATTTAGACTTTAAGTATTTTTGAGATATAATGTTAATATTTGAACGGAAATAAAATTTTAACGAGTAAAGGTATTAAAATTAAATTTTGAAACGATACAAATAAATTTGTCTCAAAACTAGAGAATTTTTTGTGTTAAAATATCCAAAATCCCAGTCCGGCAAAACTTGTTTTTAAAATTGACTTTTTTCTTAATATGGTCACACTTTCTTTATCAGAGGCGTGACTTATAAAATATACTCAAAATATTTTTTTAACATTAGCTGTGACGTTTGAGAATTTCACAAATAAGTGAAAAAAGCATCAAAAAATCAAATTTGCTTTATATGCACTTATGTTAAGTTTTCTTTTGGAAACATGAAAAAATTTTATGAACCGGAGGAAAAAAATTAATTCTAAAGTGAAAGATTATTACCATCTTTATAGGAAAAATTGCAATTTTTTTAAGTTTCAAATCCAAAATAATATAACTTTTTATCGGAACTATACATTTATTTAGAGTTTTGTACAGAATTCAGGAAAAAAAATAACAAAAATTTCGGTTCCAAAACCATGAAATCATAAATCAAATTTTGGTTATTAAAAAAAAAAAAAAAATCCCGAAATAACCAACTTTGGGTCATTCCTTGCCGACTTCCTGCTAAGAACTTATTCACTTCCAAACCACTTGCAAAATATCCCAACATTTGCTAACTAGCCATGTGAAATTTTATTAAAATATATCTAGCGGTTCAAAAGTTACGGAATTATTAAAAAAATCATTTTGAAAGCATTGTGCGATGTCTGTCCGTCTGGCTATCAATCTGTCCGTGTAAACATTATGCACAAATTACATGTCACAATTCTGAAGATTTCCTAATGAATTTTGACACAAGAACGAATCCTATTAAAATTGGTTATTATCGGTCCAATATCTAACCAATATCTAATTTGCTCCCAGAATAGAATTAAAATTTTACATAAATTGTACAATTATAAATCATTATGCTATGATTGGCTACAGCTCTACCATTGGGCGACTTAAGTCACAAATTGCCACTTTTTCAACTCCAATGCCACTTGTTTGCCCCGAATTTTAATGAACTAAATTTGCGACTTTTAGGCATTGTATACCGTTGTTTTTCCCCTTAGGGCTTTTGGTAAATTTTTGTAAGCACACCATAAAAAATACATTGTGTAATATGTTTAAGACCCCATAAAGTATATACATTTTGAGTCTAAGTAGATCTATCTACATTTGTCTGTTGAAAGCAGGATAGGGCTCAGGGAAACTACCTAGAAGGCAAAAACGGTTAATAAACAAAAAAGTTATATCCCAAATACTTGTAACTCAAGGTATCCGTTATAATTTCAGTTCATACTTTTCCGCTGATATCTCTTAAAATATTAGTGCCTAAATACTAGAAACTTATGGCGTCCGTTGTAACTTCAGTTTATACTTTTCGGCTGACATCTCTTAAACAAAAACATATACGATAACGAGAGTTTATACAGACAGTTCGATATAGACTCATAAACTAAAATTGGGAGTGATCTGCCTACTTTACCACCCATCTCCCATATAAAGTGAAATATCAACGAAATTTGGTATAGGTCGTTCAAGGACCAATGCAAACTTGGAAACAGAGAAACGGCATGCGCCGCCTCCCATATGAGATGAGATTTTAAAAAGTTGCTGATGATAGGAATATAGATTCGGCCAAGGCAAATGCAACATTCGTAATTTTTTTTATAAATTTTTAAGAGAAAATTATTGACGATGACAGTTAAATGATTCATTGCTTTTTTTCTATTTTTTTTTTTTCAAATTTTTGTGAGTTTAAAATTATTGGGCCTGTTGTATGCGTAATAATAAATGATAACCACAGCTTGCTTTTACATGAATTATAGGCTCAAATGAATATTTAATTTTCTCAGACAACGTGTGTTTTTTTTGTTTTTGCTTATTCATATTATAAAAAAATTATATTATTAATACAAAATGAGTTTTTTATAATTTTAGGGTGTAAAAAATGTTTATTTACAATATTCCCTTTTCGTACCACTTTTTTCTGGAAAATTCACTTTTTCTGCAATCTTTTGAAAATTTTCAACTATAAACTTAATTGACTATATCTCCCATAAAAATCCACTTCCGAAAAGCAGTTCAAAGTTTTAACTTAGATGATGAACCTATATAGTCCCTTAGATATTTTCTACAGACTATATATACACAAAGTAAAATATAAAAACATATAAATTCATAGAAATCCTTTTAATAATATGTAAAAGGCTAAAATGAATAAAAGCTGGAGATCAGCAACCATACTTTGACTTTCAGCTCTTATACTAAGTCAATATATGATGTTATTTTTGATATATTTGAATATGTTTAATATGCAAAGTTTACATTTTAGTTAAGCTAAACTAAGCATATTTTATTTAGTTATAATTTTTAAGAACAAAAAAAAAAAAAAAACGTGTAGCTACATATTGAATTTTATCCTCATGCATTTAAACAAAAAAAATTAAAAAACGAAAACAATATCCCAACCTCGGTCATAAGCAAAAGTTTATAATTTGAAAAGTAGGAACAGGATTTTAGGATATTTTCTTCTTCATATTTTTTTTAGTTTATCTATGTTTATAATTTTTTTTCCAACATATATGATTTTAAACAAATTTATGTTATCTACAGTATCTTTTTTTTTTTGCTTTAGAAAACTTTTTATAGTTCTTTTTTTTTGTGTGTAGGCAATTTAACTATATAAATACATAAAATAATGTAAATATGAGCTTTTTTATTTAAAAGTTAAAGTTTCTTTGTTGTTTTATCTAACCAGCTCATATTTCAGGGATACTAAACACTGGTGCGTTTAACAATAGTTGTTTATGTATTGGAGGTAGTTGGTCCACACGTGTTTTTTTTATACAAAAGTATTCATACGAAATATATTGAACAGTGGTCAAGATTATTAAATAAATTTCACTTTTGTAAAATTATAAAGTCATATAAAAATTTATATATATATATATATATATATATATATATATATATATATATATATATATATATATATGTCTCTTAATGTTTTTTTAAATCACTGTATTTTTATTTAGTTTTTAGTTCTTTAATAAAAAAAAACAATGTTGCTTAATATTAAGTTTTATGTTTACTTTATCTATTCTATACAATAGTATATTACAGAGTATTACACTCATATGTTTAATATCTTATATAATGTTTCGTTATTATAGTTATTCTAAAAGTTTTATTTTTTATTATCTTGTGTATTATTTGCATTAAAATCTAATACAAATTTATATTATTTTAAAGTTTATATGAGATTATTTATTTTTAATAATTTACATTCTTAACTGGATTTAAAGTTAAACTGTAAATAGTTAAATATGAAGTGGATAAAAATTTAAGGCAATGAAGACTTAAAAAAGTTAAATTAAATAAACTTCGATTTAAGCTACTCTAGGATTCTGAAACGAACTACAATTAAGGTTAATGTAAAAAATTAAATTTACGATTGTATTAAGATCTAAGCCTCCAACTTATCTATCTTTTTATTCAAAGCTTTTTACAAAAAAAAAAAAAAAAAAATCCTAAGATAGAAGCTAATCTAGGACTATATGAGATGAAGATGAACAAAATGTGTTTTTTTTTTTTGGAAAAATTGCTTTTTTTTGTATTATTTGGGTTAAAAAATCATATATAACATTTTTATGAAAATTTTCCTTCTTTCCGCATAACAATTTACTTCTTCAGAATATAGTGTTTTAATAGTAACTACACGGTGCTATTAAAGTAGAAAAGCTTGAAAACACTTGCAATGTAACATAGTGTAGTTTACAGATACAGGCGAGAAGATTATTACACCATTTTTAGAATTTTCAATATACCCCAAAAGTCCAGAAAATCGATTTTTTGGACTTTGTTTCCAATACTTGGTGTCCAACTAAATTTTTATATACGGCGTTAGAAAAAAACTTACCATTTTTAAAAGGTATTTTGGAAATTTTCTTTATACGTTTTCCTCTAAGAAATCGAATTTAAGTCTCAAATATTTTTTTTAATTCTGATTTTTTAATTAAATTATGTTAGCAACAAAAATTGAAGATCTGAAATGCGAGTAGTTAATGTGGCAAGCACTCAAATTTAAAAAATCAAAAAAAAAAAAAAAAAAAAAGATTTTTTTTTTTTTTAATAACAAGTTTTTCTTCTTTACTTTGATTGCGGATTTTGGCATATGTATCCAGTTCCTCTAATGTGAACTACAAACACTGATAGAAATAGACCAACTTTTGTTTAATGAGTCTGTCGTTGACCAGCGTTGAATTATATTATGGATAAATAGTGAAGCAAAAATTTAAAAATTTTTTTTTTTTGCAGTTTTTTTATTAGAAAATCTTCGCCGTTTCGAGTACTGTAAAGTAAAGAATGGCGGTTTATTGTTCTTGTAATTATCAATCCCTTAATGCGTTTTAAATAGCAGCGCTATAGGGGGTGCCAAACTTGATTGAAAAAACATGAGTTACTGGAAGAGGTGACTTTTTTGCGAGACACACTTACTGGGTAATTTCAGTGGAGCTAAAATAACGCGTGCCAAAAAAAAGGTTTCCAAATTATATTTTAAAATCGTTATGGTACGTTAAAATATTAAATTTCAAAAACTATTTTGTGTGAAATTACAAGGTGGTAATCGAAATCGGTGAAAATGTATACCAATAAGCAGCTGTTATTATAGCTTATATCGAAATCAAGTGGCACTCAAAAATAATACGCGTTTAAATTTAATGCAACTTTTAACATTTTTTTTTTTTTTTTTTTTTGTAGTAATATAATTAATATTTACAACTTTTTACTTATTAGCAACATTTGGAGAGTTTTTTTATGTTAAATATGAATATATGAAGATATAGATTTTTAAAAATCTATTCATACTATTTTTTTTACTTGATATTCAAAAGGGAGGTTTAAGCAGTTATATAATTGCGATTACGTCCACTAATATAAAGCTTATCAGGTCTTCTTTAATTTGTATTTTGTATATTTTTGTGTAGGTTACATATGTGCATTTATTTTTGATATCGGGCTTAAAATGGAATTTTTAAAATTTTTTTAAATTTCATATTTTTAACAATCATAACATAAACGGTCATTTCTTGCCTATTAATATACATTTAAACGTTTCTTGATCGTCAATATTAAAAATATATCAGCAAATTTTATAAAATCAAAAGACGAGAAAATTTATGCTACTTTGTTTATTTTTTCTTTATTTGTTTAATAACCAATGAAATTACAATTTCTTACAGGTTAGCATACTTATTATTCTTAATAATATGTATAATGAATAGTTGATTGGAAAAGCAAGGATCATTAAATTCTCTTCCCCAATGCTTGAGAAAACCTAGAACTTCTTTTGCCTTATTAAGAATTTGTGAAACGTGGGAATTAAAGGATAGTTTACAATCAAGCAATACATCCAGATCAAGAAATTCTTCGACAAGATCGAATTGATATTAATTTATTGTGTATCTATAGAGTAAACATCACATGTTTACACTTACTAAAATTCAGATCCATTAAAGTCATTATACACCAATCATCAAGATTTTCAAGATCTGATTGGAGTAAGGAACATTGATAGAAATCGTTAAAGCTATGGAACAGCTTTACATTATCAGCATACATTAATATTCTAGAGTTCTTGCGAAACACCGGTCCATGCTAGATTGGGGAAAGACAACAAACAATTTGATGTGAAAGAATTTCAGTAACTAACTTTTCAAAAAGTTTTGGATAACTTTGTTGATAATTAAATTCTTTTTTTTTTATGAAATGTTAAAAAATCATTATGATCGCGATTTTCTTTGGCGTCATCAAATATCTTATTCATATTGATATTGAGTTACATATATATGGTTATTTTTTAAATATTGTTGGAAATAGAATTTTGGACATTTTTTATAACTCTTTATCTTAAACCGCCACAACACTGATGCCAATCGATAAAATTTAGCAATTTTTTTAAGCAATTTTTGACGCACACATTAATAAATTAGAATCATAAAAATAGTTGAAAAAAAGCTTAATTTGAGAGATCATTTATGAGAACATAATTATATTTCTTATCAGAGTGCAGCAAAATCATGTTCACATGTTTAGATTTATCCTCCATTGTAATGTAGAACGGTCCCACAATGGATGTGCCATCGAAGCCAAAAAAATTGACGCTCACCGATTTTTTTTTAATTTTTAAATATCTTTTAAAGATAGTGGAATGCATTACAATTTTTCCTCTATCTCACGAACAATCTCTTATATAATGGTGAAACCAAATTCCACTTGAAACTGTAAACATCTCTGATTTCTTCACAATTATTTGCTCCCTTCATATTATTTATTATATTTGTTAGTGGGATGAAGTGGAATCCCCTTATTTCACTCACTTTATTTATATTGATTTCCAGAGAATTTATTTTTATTATTGTTCATCCACTATCTCTCTCCTAGAATTCCTCTATTTTTGTGACAGTTTCCTCCTCATGCTTGGTAAATATTTCTGTGATGTCATCGGCTTATGATCAAGAATTTTTCCTGTACTCATGAAAACAAGTGGAACAATGTAGGTTTATTATTTCTTTTATCGTTTTTACACAAATTGGATATGCTTCATGCTAATCGCAAACGCAATTTTCTATCGAGCTTCCATGTTCCACATTCATGTGTTCCTTCAGTTTTAGATGGCACATGAAAAACTTTTTGCATATGTCGCAATAAAGGAGCGATGAGTCTTGAGCATGTTTATGTTGGTGGATTTGATTCCAAAAATTAAGCTTTATACTGGAACTATTGTTATTTCTTGTTCTTTTATTGACATTTGCTAACAATTATTATTATAATTAATAAATAAATAAGTTTCAACTACTACAATTATTTTTATGTAATTCACTAAAACTTTTTACGCACTTTCTACTTTAAACTGTGGTTTTAAATTTATTTTTTAAATGTTTGAGTGTATATTATCATTCTACGGAATGTTACAATACACTAATTTGGAGAAAATATTTATATATTCAGGTAGGTTAGAAAATGTTTAAATAATACTCTTAATGATTAAAATATATTTCTTCATAGTTAAGAGTATGAGATTAAGGAAAATATTAGAAAATAAATTAGAGTTGAGCAAACCTCTTTTTTAATTTCTACAGGTTGTCATAAACCTTTTTTAACAAAGGAAATCATAAGTGTCTCGTGATTTGATTTTTATGCTATAAAAAATAAAATTTTTAATTTTGAAACCCTTTCTTAATTTTCATAAATCATGTAAAAAAATAGTTTCCCCCTTTAGGTTTTTGATTTGTTGTCTTAAAATGTCATGTCAACACAATTTATGGGATCAATACTTATGTATGTATGAATGTGTTTCAAATAATACAAAGAATTAATTTCATTTGTTAAAATATTCGAATGGATATGTAAAAACTTTTTTTGACCTTTGAATTAATTATTTCACTTATGGACTCGCTCATTTTATAAAGAACGACCAATTATGTTTTAGGATATAAATAGTAGCATACAAGCCGGATAAAAGCAGTTGAAAATGAGAAGATAAGAAAGAATAAAGAGAGAGAACATCTTTTTGTAGAAAATGACATATAGAACAATTACACATTATAAGCCGTTGAAAAACATATTATTAACTGCCCATCGATATGCAATATTTGCGATTGTAAATCAACCATTTTTTATTATTGTGTTAAATTTGAATTAAAAAAATAAAAGATGACGTAATATATCTAACACAAACATATTGTCTTCTTTCATGTTACAAAACACTTTCTGCAAATAATATTCATTCCACTTACAAGAAAATCTCCAAAAATCCCATTTACTTACATTAATTTTTGAAAAAAAATTAATGAAACTAATAGTCACTTAAAGCTAATTCAACAAATATACATTTAACAAACGATTTCATAAATATTTCCCAAAAATATTAAAGTCAATGAAATTCATTGCCACTTATTATACATCCACATATAAGTAGAAATCCAATTGAAATACCATTCAACAAATATCTCTTAAACAAAATATTTTAAGTTGGAAAATCTCCTTTTGAAAAGAAAAATCTATAGATAGTAAATAATCATAGAAAAATTAACACCAATATACCAACAAAAATATACATATACTCTCTCTATCATAGCGAACCTAAAAGCACAAGTTTCAACCATCTTGATATTTAAAAACACAACTGATAAATATTTGCTCTCTACACTAAAACTGGCTTTTTTCCATCACCCGCAAAATCAATCCTCAAAACCTTAGCACACAAATATCTACCTGAAAACACTCTCTCACACCAACTAACTATTCTCTCTCACTATAACAATACATACACTCCAATTGGAAATGCATGATTACAAGTATGCTTACTCTGTTATTGACACACGCATTTCAACTGGAAAAGTGGCGGTGGTGTCCTTTGATATCTCAGATCCCCATTACCTACACATTTCAATTAGAAAAGCTGAGGCGGTATACTTTGATATCTAACGTAACGGGGGTCACCCATCTACTTTTGTATTTTGCTTTCTTTCAGAAAAATACAAATACTGTATATTTTACTTAAGAAAATATGTATATAACAGCAAAAGAATGTAACCACTTTTTTTGGAAAAAACATCGGAAAAAATCGACTTTTTCCAAATTCAAATGTAAATAAATAACTTTTGATTCCGTTAAGAGATTTTTTCAAAATTCTTCCTGTGCACAACTTTGCTGTTTGTTGATAATAAAATAATAATTATCTCATAAATCGGGTGAAATTTATACCCGCGGTAAAACCAACAAGGTGCTTTAAAAAAATAAAAATTGTAATACTTGAAGTCCAATATCTCGTAAACTAAATGAAATGCGAGGTTGTTTTTCGTAGATCCTGCCCAGCAGAATCACTTCCTATAAAAGTCTTTCAAACCGGTTTAGATATAATGAATCAACATTGTTTTAAAAATGCTCATATTCGAGGTGCATCACTTAGGTCTACATGACCAAGCTAAAAACTTATATTCGCCTGCACCTCTGCTATCACTGTGCGAAATTTCATTTCAAACGGATCAGCCATTCTCAAACCACATAATTATTTTTTCATTTCATTTTTTAATCATACACTGTGCATTGGTGTTTTCATCCACAATAAGACCATATTTATTTCGGTCAATATCTCCTACCACAGATTTCAAAAATTATGAAAAAATCACCTTTTTAATTATCGCTGTAAATTTGTTTTTATGCAAATTTAAGCACAATTTTGTAATAGAGTCGAAAAATGATCAACAGAGACAATTTAAAAGTGCTTTGCAATGAAAAGTTCGATTTTAATAGCAATAGTTTTTGATTTAAAATATTAAAATATTAAATTTGTTATTTCTCATTATCTTAGTAAATTGTAGAATTTTGCTTTGTTTTAATAAAACTGATATATTTGTTATACATTTTTACATTCTATATGCTTTTTAAGAATAATTTTATGGGATCTCAAACAGATTTTGCAAGAAAAGCAGAACGACGTGTTTTGATCATTGCAGGTTTTTTGGAATGGTATAGTTGATTTCAGGAAACCCCTTAATATATATATATATATATATATATATATATATATATATATATATATATATATATATATTCATATAGTTTGACTATAATAAAAAAGGAAAATGTCTTAAAGATATTTGTATAAAATAATACAAAATAAGTTTATTATTTTAATAATTTCAAAAATTTTATAAAATTATTGATGCTTTGGCATTTCAGGTAATGTAGCTTTAATACTATGAAACTCATTGATATGCATCTTCCTACAAGAATATGCTTCTAGATATGAAAATATCTAATAAAAATTCACATATATAGTTACATATATGATAATGTCTTTGATAAATGGTTTTACATAAGCATTATAAATATTTCCGTATACAAGCGCATAATATTTTACACATGGAAGCATATATATCCTTATAATTTCATACATGGACCACATAAAATAATATATGATCATTTGAGGATATTAAATATTTAAATAATATAGATTTTTTAATTAAAAAATTTAAATTGCTAACTAAAATTAAATAAAATGAAACTTATTAAAAAGTAAATAAAACCATTAGATATTCAAGTGTATCTTATCTGTAACATATTATAAACTTGAACAATAATCGTAGACAAATTGTATACTAATAATTTAATAAAGTTGCTATTTTATATTGCTTATTTTTTTTCGACTTAAATGTCAGAAACAAAAATTTTGTTTAACTTTTGAGCATACAATATTTACTTAAAAATTCCTTATCGATTTCCCAGCAATTATAATAATTAAAATCTATTTAGAAAGAAGGTCATATCTTAAGCGCTTTGTCTGCCACCTTTTTAGTGTTTATTAACACAAATAATACCTTTCAAAATATATATTTAAATTTATTTTTTTTTACCTTTTTACTTTTCTAAGAAAATGAGAATTTTCTATTTGTTTTAAATTTAATCTTTAAAGTATCTGAAGGTCTTTTATTTGGTCTTCTATACATACAGTATATTATATATTTATTTATTTATAAATAGATGTAAAGCAAGGTAATTTATTTTGTTATAGCAAAGAAAAATAAAAATTAAATTACTATTTGTTGGTTCTGTGCAACATATTTACACCTACTCTTGCTACTGCAAAAGTATTTGATAGTCAAAGGATAATTGAAAATAAGAAATTAATTTCCATGTATATTTAGAGATGAAAGAATTTCTATTCATAGAAACAGTCGTTAGGTGAGCTGCAAAATTATAGTGGCAGATAGCTTTCTTGTTAAAAGCAAATTTATTTAAAGATAACTAAATGCTAGTGGTAATGATTACTTGGTATTAAGTTGTTTTTTTCAGATTTTATTTTTAATGAATAAAGTATAAAATAAAAGGGGAACCAATCGCACCCTCTCTTTAAAGTGTTTTGGCCTCTTTTATCCAATAGACCTAGATGCGCTGGCTTTAATTTAAGTTTTTTGGTAATTATTATATCTCAATTTTGCCACTTTTTTATTTTTGGTTTTCATAAATTTCTGAAGTGATCAAAAATTTTAAATTACCCCAACCAATGGGGTAACTTCGGCAAATATGTAGGGCAGAATTATCGAAAATAGAATAAATGATATATTTGTATATAAGATATTTTTTTTTTCATTTCAATACTGCAATTGACAAAATAAATAAAAAAAATATATTATTCAAAAATTAAAAAAAAACTATAAAATAATACAAATTATTTTTTTTTTTTAATTTTATGATTAGGACGTTTTTGGAAGTTAAATAGGTCCCAGTAAATGGTGGTGTTTTATTTTCCAATTATAATTTTGTTACACTTTGACTGAATTTATTATTATTATTATATATATATAAAGTGGCAAGATAGCAATATCGGTATATATCGATCGGATATTTGTAGATATATATATATATATATATATATATATATATATATATATATATATATATACAAATATCCTATCCGAAAGATTTTTATGTGTGGATTTTGCTGGTTACGAGATATTGGGCTTAAAAAATTGTTGCTTTTCGGCGTATCTTGGTGCCAAAAATTAAAAATTTTGACGATATTTTTTCTTTATCTCGATTATCAAATTTGCACATATAAAAATGCCTCAAATCGGTTTAGATATAACGAATCATTATCGCTTTAAATATTTATTATACCCAGGGTGTCCAAATTTGAGACTCTGTTAACCCGGCCTCGCTTTTTTGATATAGTCCAATGTCCAAACTTGAACTCTATTATAACTCTACTATCATTATGTGAAATTTTATTAATATCTTACATGCCGTTCGCAAACTGCAAATTTATTTCTATTTAATTTTTTGAATGGGACCCAGTTGGCAGTTTTAATGAATTCATTCAAAGTATAAAAAAATTACAATTGGTGAATAAAATACAACCTGGGTATCATTGGCTGAACACCTGGTGGGACCAACTTATCTTCCAAAAACATTCCAATTATAATATAAAAAAGATATAAAAAATAATTATTATTGTTTTATAGCTTTTTTCGTTGGTAATATTTTTTTTATTTATTTAGTCAATTGCAGTATTAAAATGAAATAAAAAATCACCATATATAAACAAATGAATTGCTCTGTTTTATTTTTGATGATGCTCCCCCGCATATTTACCGAATTTATCCGATGGGTGGGGTGATTTAAAATTTTTGATCATTTATGAAAACAAGAAATAAAAAATGTGGCAAAATGTGGTGCGATTGATTCCCTTCTACTTTATATTTTATTCATTTAAAAACAAACAAAGAAAAAAAAAAAAATTAAAAATAAAACAACTTAATACCAAGTAATCATTAACGCTACCATTTAGTTATCTTTAAAGAAATTTCTTTTTTAACAAGAAAGCTATTTTACAAGTATAAATTTTCAGCTCAGCTTGTGACTGTTTCTAAATTTACATGGAAATTAATTTGTTATTTTCAATTATCTTTTGAGCATAAAATACTTTTGCAGTAGCAAGTGTAGGTGTAAATATGCTACACAGTTCCAACAAACAGTAATTTAATTTTTATTGCTTTAAATCTATTTACATATAAATAAATATATAATATACTGTATGTATAGCAGACCAAATAAAAGACCTTCAAATACTGTACAGATTAAATTTAAAACAAATAGAAAATGCTTATTTTCTTATAAAAGTAAAAAATTAAAAAAAAAATTAAAATATATATTTTTAAAGGTATTATTTGTGTTGATGAACACTAAAAATGTGCTTAAGATATGATCTACTTTCTGCTTAGATTTTCATCATTATAATTACTTGGAAATGTATAAGGAATCTTTATATAAATAATTTATGCTCAAGAGATAAACAAAATGTTTATTTCTGACATTTAAGTTCGAAAAAACATAAGCAAAATAAAATAGGAAGTTATTAAATTATTTGCATTCAAGTTGGCAACGATTATTGTTCAATGTTAAAATATATTACAGACAAGATTCACATAAATATCTGATGGATTTTTTTTTTTTTTTTTGAAATAAGTTTTATTTCATTTTAATTTGTAATAATTTTTTTTAATTTGAAAAAAAAACTATTTAGGTATTTAAAGACATAACGCATTTATTGTTAAACAATTTTTGGTATAAGTATTATATATATATATATATATATATATATATATATATATATATATATATATATATATATATATATATATATATGTTGGTCTGACGTGCAGATAGCCGGGCAGTGATTTAGGCAAAAAAACCTTTGTAAAATCAGAAAGTATTTATTTTACGGACTAATGACTTAGCGCTTTACCCCTTCCCTGAAATAAGTGCAATTTTTGCATTTTCTACCCTAATGGGAGCTGGGTGGCAAAAAAATAAAAATCTAAATTGACTAAAACTATTTTCACATTTGGCAAATATTTGATCAAAATAAAAATATATTAAAATTTTTAAATTTTCGAAAGAATTCAAATTTCGCAATATTTTCCACACCCATGCAGTAAACAATTTAAGGACATTTTGATTTGTAACACAATGCATTTCATTCAAATTCATAAACAAAATAAATCTGCCTTCAAATAAATTAAATAATTCTCTAATAAATAATTTAAATATGTTTATTTATTTATTATTTTTTTTTCTATTGCTGCTGTTATTTTATTGTTATTTAATGAGCATACAATTTATTTTATGGATTAATTTTCAAAACATGATCAAACAAACAGCATTCATTTGTGTAATTTTGTTTCGTTAAATATTTTTTATGGTTTATTTGTTTGTAAATATGGTCGATAAACAGACAATAAAAACCTGACCAAAATTATAATTTACATATGAGAGTTGTCATCATATTTGTATTAGAAATTATGACTAATTGAAACCACAATTGAAAAGTATAAAATGATTGTAGTGACCAAACAAGTTACAGATGATACAAAGATAAGTGATATGGTTAGAGTTGACATGCTACAGATAATAATAAATATAATTATAAATAAATGATTTCTAATAACTGTGGATGAGTATTGTGGCTTAATATGACTTTAATACACATCGAGGAGCGAGGAACTATATCGTGTAATATTACATATTTTCTATGTAATATTACATTTTTTATATGAAGAGTTTTAAAATATTTTGAAACAATTTGAAACCGACTTTACGTGTCTTGTATTTCTAAAGTTTGTTTTAGAAATAAGAAAACTGGTGATACGTTCTGATAGACTTTACAATATAAACTAAGAAATCCAAAATCTTAGGTTATTCACATAAAATCTCGCGGAACTACATGCATTTAGAGTTAAAAATATAAAAAAACTGAGTTTAAACTTTTTTGATATATTTCAATACTACACAGGCAATTTATATTTTTTATATTCAAACTATTAACAAGATTTTTAAATTTCGCTGTTTTTTTATAAAAAAAATTGTGCCATTAATTAAATTTAATTTACACAACAAAATTTTAAAGACGAAGTGATTCTCTACAGTTTGAGGTATATCTCGTTGATGTCAGGAAGACATGAAGCCAGGATAGCCTCAGCACAACTTCCATATAACTAGCGTAAAAAAAGATTTTCTTAATTTCAAAAATCAGCCCCACAAATTTCGTATTATAGTTCGAATTTTAAAATAACAAAAACTATTTTGGAAGTAAAATTTATCACTAAATAAATACATGTTTAAAATTTTGCGAAAATTTACTTTTTAAAAAACTAAAATTACGCTTTTTGTAAGGAATATTATGAGTAGTAATGTTTAGACGATTATATTTTACAGACGATTACCGATATTTATTTGATTTTTTCAGTAAAATATACAGAAATATATCTATTATTTTTAGATATTTTAACCAATAAAAATTTACAGCTATTTACGAAATTTTGCAAAAAACAATAAATAAATAAAAATAAAATTACCTTTAACGTTCCATCAGCGCCTTGTCGAAACTTCCAGTTAATCAATTTAAAATATTTCTTCAATAATTATTACCATTGTGTCCATCTAACAGAGTTTAAAAAAATTTAAAAAGAAAAATTGTTTTGCATTTAAATAGCTGAGTTGAAACTTCTTATTTTATATTCATCTTTAGTCTATAATGATTTCAAATCTATAGATCAAATAAAAAAAACATTTTTTTTTGAGTTTACTTCAATAAATATTGGAAATGCTGTAGTATTTCTGACATATGTTGATAGCATTTTAGAAGTTCTATAAAATCGCGTTGTTTTGGTTTTGAAAAAGCGAAACCTTTGTTTTTAGGATTTTTTAAAACTTTCAACTTTAAACCTCCAGAACTTTTGCGCGCATTGATAAAAATGATTAAGGCGAACAGAATTTTCATGCATCAATAATCGCTAATAAAACCAAAAATCGACGTTAGTGTCAATAGAAAAAAAAAAAAAAAATAATAATGCTATTGAAAGAAATACATATTTTTAGATGTGTTTTGAAATTGGTCCAGCTTACGTAAATTTAAACACTGAGATATAATATTTTGGAAATACAATACAATAAATCTTTAAAACTCGTTATTCCCGAAGTTATTGCAGATGGCCCTTTTTCTTAATATATTTTAATATGTGTTATAAAACGTTCAGATAGCCGTTTTTGTTTGTCGAAAATTAAAGTTATAAAAATAAAAGTTTTAAAAAAATTTGACAATGCAGTTAATCCTCGATTTACGCGATATTTTATTTACTCGATTACTTTATAGCATGATTTAATAAGAGTGACCATTTTTTTTTTTTTTTTGTAAATGTACCCCGCTAGAAATGAATATTGGTCCGTTCTTATATTATTCCCGAAATATTACATCTCAATGTATAAATTTACGATAGCTGGACCATTTTCAAAATATCTCCAAAAAAGCATATTTATTTATATTTATATTTTTATTCTTTATTCTTTATTTCGTTATAAAAATTTTCGTTGCAAGGAAATTAACTTTAATTAATTAAAGGCATACTGAGTCCTGTAATATTCATTTAAATAATTTTAGTGTCTCTTTTTAGTCGCAGAATATTCCGATTTTACAAAAGTGTGTTGTCATATTTGCTTTATTCAAATATATAATTTTATATATTTCGTTCATTTTTCAAAACATATTGGTTTTTAACATACTATTAGAATGGTATATCTTGATACTATTGAAAATAACACATAATTAACCCTTTAACAACAACAGGGGGTCAATTTTATGCTTTTTTTCCAAAAGATTAAATTAGCAATTTTTGCAAATAAGTCACATGAAAGTATTTATTATACTTAAATATAAGAAAGTTTAGAATTGCAATAATAATCGATTTAGAGTGATTTTTTTTTTAAATTTAGACAATATATTACATGAATTTATAATTTTATTGATAAATATATGATTTTGGTGATATCTGTTTGCCTGACCGGAAATTCCAAAATATTACTTGTGCAACTAAAGGGTTAAATGAATACATACTGCAGCAAAACATAAATTAAGTTGGAATATTTTCAATATATTCAAATTTTAATAAAATAGTATTTAAATTAAATTCATTGAAAATTTTACTAAAATTTTAATTTCGCAAGAATATTACTTGTGCAACTAAAAGGTTAAATGAATACATATTTCAGTAGTATTAAATGAGATCTTTCCAACGATGCCCTAAAATATAAATTACGAGGAAAATGTTCCAAAATATTCAAACTTTAAAATAGTATTTAAAATATTTTTGACAGAAAGTTAAAAATTATCTACACTGTTCATCGAAAATCATATTTTTGGAGGTACTTTAAAACTAGTCCAGCTCGCGTCAACGAAATAACTAAACCGAAATATTTCATATAATTCATAAGCGCTTAGTAGAACAAAATTGAAAATGCGTTTATAATTTTTATAGCACTGGATATACAAAATATATAAACGAAATAAAAATTATGTTTAAATAATATGATGAAGATGAATACTGCAAATTAAATTGTTGGCTAGCAAATGGCATTTTCACGAAATTTATTAATTCAAGGAAAATCTTCATCAGGTGATTGAAATGAATAACTTTCATAATTTGTTTTATTAAATTAATAAAGGATTATTGATATAATTACAGAAATGTATGCATTTAAGGCAGATGGAACTGTTTTGGTATGGAAATTGTTACCAAAAGGTCTTATGTGTTAGAAAAATGATAAATTTATAAAATATTTGGTATCATATGATTAATTTATAATCATTAATAAATGTTAAATAAAAACAATAATAATTTTACGTGTTTTAATTCAACACGATTTTTAGTTCCCAAACTAAATTTTTTTATTTAAATAGTGTTTCATTTACGCTTTAAAAAAATTCTACGTATTCTGAATCTTGTTTTACACGTTTTCAATTTCCGCATAATATCAACAATCCCAGGTTATGTTAAGTTAGGTTAAAAAGGGCGGCGTCTTCACGTCTCCACTCAGAGACCATTCGTTCCATAGTAATCCCTTTATAAATGCCAAGAAAGGCTAAGAGAAAAAGAGAGGCTTTATTAAGGATAGAATAATAAAAGAAAACAGAAAAAGAAAAATGTGGAAGCTAAGACCCATCAATGAAAACTCACTACCCCTAGGCCACTTTATACCCATTACAAACACTATAAGGTGACTAAGTCCCTTGCACGTAATCTCCTCTAGTTCGTGTAGCATATGGCTTCCAAACCACTTCAGTCTACTACGTTGAAGCCTCACAGAGTAACTGTTCTACTGTGTCTAGCTACTCCACATCATCGCATGTCCTATAAAAGTCTGACGTGCCAGTGTCCCACTCACTAGTCATATTCCCTACTGCGAAGTGACCGCTAATCATACCCACAATGACCCTTAGATTCCCACGATTCATGCCCAGAAGATGTTTTGAATCTGCTAGTTTAAGGCTAGGCCATAGCGCTCTAGATACCTTGAAATCCATTCTATTCATCCAAGCATAATTCGTTCGTCCTAAAGTCCATTCCCATACCCCCATTGGATTCCTCACCGATACCTCCACAAAAGACCTGTCGAGCTTTGAGCCTTTACGAGCTAGCTCATCAGCTATTTCATTGCCTTCTATCCTATTCACCGGTCCCAGTGAACTGCGTAAATCGAGGATTACCTATATATTAAACTTATGATATCTTGCAAATCAGGAGATGAAAAAAGGAAAATTTGGTGGTTGGCAGGACCATCTTTAAACGTTACAACTATAACATTTAAATAAAAATGTCTTCATAATTCAAATTACTGCAAAAAAAAAAAGAATATATATATTTATACTGCAAACATTTTTATTAGAATTTTATGAAATTTCATATCAAGAACTCAATTGTAATTAAAAAACGCTGCGTAACGGGTTCGTCCTGAACAAAATCTGAGATTAACTGAACTAGTAAGTTTTGGTATTGTTGAAAAGAAGAAGTTTTTTAGATATCAAGTTAATCAAAAGAAGTTTATGCTTAATGATTTTTTATCAAATTTGAAGAACAATATATTTTATATTGTGTGAATGGAAATTTTTATAAATTACTACACTGTAGGAGGTTGGGTTAATATGTTACCTCATAGTGTAACGTTCAGCTTAATATTAATTCCTGACTCTAGATAATGATGTCCGTCCTTCCGTCTAATTGACCAGCTTTCAATATATACCTTGTAAAAGCCCGAGCTTTTAAGATATCGTAATAAAATTTGCCACGTATATTTACTTTGGTATAGGGACGAAGTGGGCTGAAACTTTTTAGGATAAGACCATTAGTTCTCCTATCCACCATAAAAATTTCCTTCCGAAACGTTATTCTAAGCTTAAATTAATCATGATTTAAATAAAAATGAATGTTTTTTATAAGCATATATTAACGTGGAAAAATTCATGATCGGCCCATAATTTAACATAGCTCCCTTATAAGCTCACTTTTGAAAATCACTTTAAGTTTAACGAAAGTTGAAAGCCTATTGACAAATTTGATAGTAATCGGTCTTTAACTTTATAATGCTATATAAATGCTACTATCATGATAATATTATGCACACAAATTTGAAAAATGCATAAAAAATAATAAAAAAATTTCATATTGTTAAAGATAGTATCAGAAAAACAAGTACTAATTTCCATGGGCAAAAAGAGGCAAACCATATACATATTGTATGAGGTCTTCACTCGGCCATGTGGTTGAAAACGGGGAAAATGGAGATTAAAGACAGACAGCCTTTTTTTTAATATAAACCCATGATTTGATAAATACAATTGTTATATTAGAACCTTTTTGAAGGCAAACGACATAGTTTTGAAAGTACTCGTAATAGAAATTCAAGTCTATTCTCACAGCTAACACTTAATAAATAGTTTTCAAATTAATATATATTAAATTTCAAAGATTTTTGCCATAAAATGCAATTAGAAATTTATTTCAGAGGCACTTCCAACTAAGTTTTCAAAAAAATTATTCAGTTTTTTTTTTAACACAAAAACAAAATATATGTGACTTCATACATTTTGTTGTTACATGAATTAGATTTTTTTTTTAAATTGAATTAGATTTTGTTTCTCACATAAACTTCTAGTTGTATTCTATGGTTTTTGTTTGTTGGGTAGTATCAATTTTATTTTCCAATATTTGCTTAAGCA
The DNA here is from genome assembly GCA_932274085.1 of Protocalliphora azurea. Classification (NCBI taxonomy): domain Eukaryota; kingdom Metazoa; phylum Arthropoda; class Insecta; order Diptera; family Calliphoridae; genus Protocalliphora; species Protocalliphora azurea. The sequence continues at coordinate 85,588,199 of OW026523.1, forward strand.
CAGGTTTTATTATTTTCCCTTCTCTTCTCTGTTTTGTTATCAATACATAGACAGAAAACGACAGAGAAAAGATAAAAACAAACTACACACCGCATAATTTATAATTTAAATTAATTTATGTTTTTAAACCAAACATAAACAAGCATGTGTTGATTTTGTATTATAATTTACTATATATGCATATAGTTCTTTTTTTCTAACTAAAGTGAACAACGTACATATATACACACATAATCTTGCATTTGTATCGGTGTATGTATATATAAATGCCGTAAATTATATCTATATCTATTTGCGTATCAGAAGGAGTATGAGTGAATATATATTTGTGTATGTTTTTGCAAGGACTTGACTCTTATAGCTTTAATGCAAATTTATGGTTAGTGTTGTGTTTATTTTTTCAGGTTTTTCGTCCGTTATTTTGGTTTGCTACAAATACATACATATATATTAGTACATACATATATAGTAGTATATATATTATTATATAAAGGGAGTAGAGGCTTTAAAAATGAAGCAATTTTCTGGGAATTTCACTCCATTTAATTAAACATCGATTTTTGCTATTACAGAGTTAAAGAGACTTGAAAAACTGAAAGTTATTTAGCTTTTAGTTTTCAAGATATCAAAAAAATATTTGTTTACTATTTTTGAGATCTATTCAATAAACATTAATAAATCGTAATCGAAGGATGGTCAAAGTGAGTCGTTTGCATTGGTTGGAATCTGAATCACGTATTAGAGTCCAACTGTAAAAACCCAACATATCTTCGTTTCAAAATCGTTCACATTTTTAAGATTTTTGTGCATTTGTTCTCCTTTGCTGTTACTTTAACCACAAAAGTTTTAGTAACAAATTTAAAGGATAATAAGGAAAATTAAGTATAAGTAAAATTTTAGCTCCAAATTAGTGGTATATTTGCAACTAAAGCTTCAAGATTAGTTTCAAACCAGGGGATTTGCAATTATTGATAAAATTGCGAACAAAATTTTCGAATTATATCCCCGTTTTGAAGAAGTTCTTGTTATGGTAAAGTTTTATGTAAAGTGGTGACTTAAAAGTATTCTATATGATTACAGGTGGTGAAAATGAGACGTTTTTCCGCTATAAATGACATAGAATGATGTATTCATTAAATCAAATAAATCTTTGATTTCATCACTAAGGTTATCATTTTATTCGAAATTGGAATAGTGCTTAATTTGTGGTTTTGTTTATACTGACGTTTATTTTAGTGTCAAATATTTTTCACTCTTGTAACCATGATGCGATCAACTCTACTAATTAATTTAGTTAATTCAAAACAAGAATGAACTGAATTATCAGTTAATGAAACATACATTTATAAAACTGAATGAACAAAATACACAAATTATATTAATAAGTAATGGGTATAACCAGTCTAAATTTTAGTTAATTGAAGATTTTTCAGATGTATTTAGCGGACTGAAACGCTCTTTATGAAAAAATTGCTCATATCTGCAAAACTTGACGACAAAAGGTGAAATTCTAACACTCCGTTGTACTTAAAAAAATTGGTGGTATTATTTTCTATAATACGAGCGAGTGCAGGTAAAGGCGAGTTTAGCCACTACTTTAGTAAGAAAAGATCCCAAAATCATTGGAGATTCTCCTTCGCAATTTATTAAAAAAAGTTCGAGAAATATTTCTTAAATCTTCCGCATAACTACTGCACTTTTCTAAGCCATTGAGGATAAATTTTGCTCTCAAAAAAGTAATTACTTTGGCCTACAAAAGGATTTTCGATATTTCATATTTCGCAGGATCTGCAGCACTTTTGAGATCTTTTTGTGCCGAATTCTTGCAAGCTAAGAAAAAATATAGTTATAGTAACCATAATCTAAGAGAAATGTATTATGATTGGAATATATGCTCAAAATAGATAATATTATAAATATAAATTGTTATGATTCCATTATATCATATTATTATACCATCTTACTGCAGTATTATCCCATTCTATCATATTAGTGTTCCATTTTATCACATTATTATCTTATCATATTATTATTCAATCTTATCACATTATAATTCCATTTCACCATATTATTCCATCTTATCATATATTAAAATAATACAAATTAATTATAATTAAATCATATATTGTAGCATCATACATTATACAAGATAATACAAGATATTTTTTATTAACTAAACCTTTTAGTAGTATTTAGCCAATACTTTATACTGCTTGAATCACACCAAGTACAACAAAACCTTATCTACTTATATTAATTAATATATAAACTAAATGAGAATTATAGTGAAGGTGGAAAACGAATATTAAAAACCAAATATATTCAAAAACAAACAAGTTATGAATTTTTGAACAATATTTGTAAAAACCATATTTATTTGTAACATTTTCTTATTATGGGAATAATAATATGAATATGGTTTGAAAAAAAAATATGTTTTAGGAACAAGAAAAAACATTTGTAATATATAATAGTTGTAGAACTAAAGATATTGTTTCATATTAATAAAATTTTGTTTCTGGTAAAAAGTTTTTGAATCTTTTTTGTAGTCAATAGTATTAAAATTTTTATTGAATGTAAACATTGAATGATAAAACTGAAATAAAAACATTGTTATCATCAACACGGTATTTTTAAAATTTATAAAATTTAACCATAAGAACATAATATTATTGCAGTGACAATACGGTAACCATGCTTTTTCTCTACGACTGGTTAAGCCGAATTAATTTTTTTGAGTGCACTAAAGTGTTATCAGGCAGGCTTTCTCTTTTTATGGGCAATTTTCGCAGATAAGGAAATTTTTTTCCTTATCTTTTGAAAAATCATTTAAACAATTATATTTCTTGAATTCGCAAGCATGGATTTTGAATCAAAACTTAATTCCAAAAGTCTGAGCAATACTGCTTCATTGGAATTAACGGGAAAATTATACATTTGAAAGAGTATTTCATGCAAAAGAAGCAGTAATTAATACGGAAGTCTTCGTAGCGAAAAATTGGGAATAAAATTGGTGAAGAGGGTGCCAGAGAGAATTTTTAATTAACTAAAATTTAGGGTGGTAATTACTAGTTACTATGACGATCATTCAATTTTATAAATTTTAAAGATTTTATTTAAATGCGTTTATAGTTATAAAAAATACACTGTAATATTTTTTATTCCTTCAATTACGAAATTGTTTATATTAAGTAAAATTTTAATTGATTTTACTCCAATGACTAAAATTATAATATTATTTAACTGAGAGTAATTGATTTTGGTTTAAATTTCAATTCATTTTTTCAATCAAATTAATTACAATTATGATTGAATATTTGACTAAAATCAAACAAAAATTTGTCTGATTCAATTCTACAGTTAATTAAATTATTAAATATATATAAATAGTAGAAGTAAAATTAAATTAAAGAAATAATAAAACTCCAATTTCGATGGGGCAAAATGAAACTTGGTACATAGTTTCATCTTAAGAATTCAACAAGACGTTCGATACATCTTGCTAAAATCACCGATAATTACGTAAAAATAAATTTTTTGGAAACCTTGAACTTGTTTCAATAAAGATTTTCATGTACTCCAATCAGAGCGCCTTTACGACCTGGGATGAAATACCAATAAAAACATTAAAGAACATGATAGTTTGAACAAATCGACAAAGACAATTAATATGAACTTACTTTTGCATAGAAATAATCTTTTATAGAACAGCTTTGACATAAATTTGGTATCTTGAAATTAAATATAACTCCCGGTAGCAATGATTGGAACATCTTCAAAATCATCGAAACGATTAAAAATCTTACCGCAAATATATTTAAAAATCGTACTTATGAATTATAGACTGATCTTTATTTAAATATTAATTCATTTAAATATTGATATTTTTCAGGCATTTATGAGTGTTAAAACTCGATTCCACGTGAACATGGGGCTAGGTGAAATAATGGGCCGCTCATAAGCTTTGTTCTTGTGTAAAAAAAGTTATAGGCATCAAATTTCATGATCTTCGTAAGTATGACCTGTGCTTTTTGCTAACCAGCCAAGTATCCCGCTAATCAGACGAACGGGCGGAAGGACTCCTACGTTCTAAGTCGAACGGTATACTTTAAATTGAGGGTTCAGAATTTTTTTTTTTTTTTTGCGTTACAATTTCTACACAAATACCTCAAATATCTATGGTAGCGAAGGGTATAAAAAAAAACTATACATCATTACTTATTTATAATATATATACTGAAAATTAAAAATTTACTTAAACGATCTGTGAGGTCTTCAGTGCAGCAAAAAACTAAAAATGTTTTTTTTCCAAAATGAAAAGCTGTTTTAACAGTATTTAAAATACTTTATTACTTAAGTATAATAAAATAGTTAAAATATAGTTCTTTACTTAATAACAGCTGTAATCTTTACAAGTTTTCAAATTTGAATATCTTCTTTTAAATTCTTTGCAACTAAAAAATATTTTTATAATTTTATTGTTATAGACTAAAGAATTTCTTTTCGGATTTTACCTTTTTTGCATTTTTATAATCTATAAAAATATCAAAGTAAAAGAGAAAAAATTGTGTAGCACAAATTTACACAGATTATGCATTTTTTATTTAATTTTTTTTTACTGCCAACAAGATGTCATGGCAAGGGAATCTTGAGTTAGAGCTACACTGAAAGAAATAGTCTATAATAAACTTATCAATTTTATTTAAATTTAAATTTGGTTTCATTAATATCTTCAAAAGCTTTCATATGTATTATTTAACAAACACAAAATTGACATGAGCTTAAAGAAACTAATAATTTTTATCGTATTTTAATTTGTTGAAATGCGGCTAGATTTCTTATACTTTTCTATGAAATTTAACTTATCTATAAATATTTAATATTATATCAAGAAAATATTTTAGTGTCCTTTAATAATTTTATAATTTGTAAGATGTCAGAGCTATAACTGTGAATATAAAACCAGTTTGATCTAAACAATTTACTTTCAACTAAATATTTTTTCCTTAAAAAATGTTTGCTACAAATACTTATTCTTCTTCAATTTCTCTCAGTGTTGTTCAAACAATTTGAGCATACATTCGCTCATCTAGTTGAAGCAAAGGTACACAAAAAAAGGTACCACACTTAACCTAGTGAGCCCTATAGAGTGGCTCTCTACCTCATCCGCAACTATTACTTTACATGACACATACAATGCCATGCCAGCCAGTTATTATACAAAATGTCATAGCTTTATAACTGCTCAAGTATGTAGATGTGTGTATTTATTAATGTTGGATAGTTTTTGTGTATTAGTATCTGAATGTGTATGTATGTGGATATATATGTCATCTTTTATTTTTATTCTATTTACTATAAATGCAAGGGCGTATATAAGGTTTGTTATTTCATTTGTAATTTTCATATACTTATATGTATATTCCGTTCGTCTGATTACCGAAGAAAACAGGAAACTGAAGAACCTATATTTTGGGTATACCCCTAAAATATTTTTCTCTCACAAATCTCCCAAATAAGGCTTTAAATTAGTAAGCTATGCCAATTTAAATTTTCACCTAATTTAAAATTTCACCTTTATGAAGGTTACCGCCCACTTCTAAACTAAGGGCGTGTATACCTTGACAATTTTTGCATGTATGAAGAAGAGTTATGTCCACATTATATATTTTTTAAAGGAATTTAAAAATACCGTTTTTGAGACATAATGGTCTGATTTTTATATGTAAAACTTTGATCTTTGAACTTTTGATGCAAATAAACTTTAAACACGCCTCCAGCCAGAGACCAGTTGTGTTCCCTTTAAAAATAGAGAAAGAAAAATAAAAAGTGAAAAGAAATAGGAAGAAGTGGAACATATATCCTAGCAATCAGTTATGAATGTCCTTAAGCCATTTTATACCCATTAAAACCCTAAGAGAATAATAAGCCCTTTTGCCTGCAACCTTATTTAGTCCATGCAGTGTGTGGCTAACAAACCACTTCAGCCATCCGCGCTAGAGCCCAACACTATAAAAGAGTATGTGCTCCACTATTTCTAACTTCTCTACATCATCGCACGTTCTACAAAAGTCTGATGTGCCAATTACCCACTTACTCATCAATCTTTTAATCATGTCAAGCATGACACTCAGACTTCTACGACTCATATACAGAAGATGTTTCGAATCTGCTGGTTTAAGACTACGCCATATCGCTCTAGATACACTACAGTCCGTTTTTTTTCCTCCAGGCTTTATTCGTGCTGATCGTACTCATCGGATATTTCATTGCCAAGAATGCCGCAGTGTCCAGAAACCCAACAATGTTTTATAATGTAAACATCCATTAGTATTTCCAATTCCTTTTTGCACTCAAGTACCAACCTGGACCTAATATAATGACTTGTAAGTGTCAATAATGCTACACTTTACACTTTATGGGGTCTTAGAAAGCTATAATCAGTCAATACCGATAATAAGATACTCCACATCACTCTACACCAAAAAAGTGGTGTTCAGAGAAGGACTTATATGGAATCTGAAGTCCATTGTGGACCAATTCTTGCAAAATTTGGAAGAGTAATTTATATTCTTATAAAAACTGTTTGTGTGAAACATTATTTTGATACTAATTATGGCATTGCGATTTCATAAATCCTATTTGTGTTAATATTATCTTGATACTAATATTTATATGGGAATTATGCACGTTACAGCAATTTTCGGAAACAGATCTATTTGAGAGCTATGGTTATTTATGGAGCTATTGTCATGACACACTAATTTATACTTTTACAGAACTTATTAATACCGAATTTCACTAAAATGGTTATATGTATATTAAGGCAAAAATAATGGCTCGATTATATCAAGTGTCAGTATATTTTGTCGCTATGCCAAAATTATCATATACGCCAAATTTCATCAAGTTAGATTTAAAAATATATACACGCTGCACGTGCACGAAGTTTACGTGGACAGACAACCAGCCAGACTGACGGAAATCGTTAAGTCGATTCAGAAAAGTATTCTGAAACGGTAGGTATTTTTTAAAGTGGTTGTTGAAATATTTTTTCTGTGCGATACAAACATCAGCACAATCGTATAAACAAAAAAACAAACTGATTTTTCAGCAGATTTTTACTAAAAGTAGGGATGCCAAACTGGTCTGGATTTTGCAAATCCCGAGATTCAGGATTTTATAATTTTAAATTCCGGGATTTTTCAGGACCACGAGATTTTTTGAGATATCGATATTTATTGTGATTTTGGTATTTTCCGGGATTTGAAATTTTATTTTAAAAAACTTTCTTATCTAAATAATCGATTTTTTAAATATTTTTGAAAATTTTCACTAAGTGTGTTTATGATTTGTCTTACCTTATGTTCATTTTTGGATTGTATTTATGTCAATAAATCCCGAAATTGTAATTTGTCCAGTCCCAGGATTCGGTATTTTCGAAATCGGGATTTCGAGATTGTAATGCCTAGTTAGCTGTGGCTTACTTTTAGCTGAAACTGAAGGGCGTCTAGGATTCATCTTACCTGAACATAATGTCTTTATTTTTTACTAAAGCTAAAACTAAAATAGCTAAAGGCAAGGCTTTCACTTAATTCTTTTTTTCTCTCTTCTTTATTTTCCTACTTATCAACTCTTTACATACAAACTAATACAAGTGCGATAAAAAAGTTTTTTTTTTTCTATTTGTGTCACTTATTTTATGTACTATTCTAGGGCTGCCAGATACTTCACTTTTTGCCAACCCTAAAATTAAAAAAAGAAAAAGCCTCACTTAATAAAAAAAGACGTTTTATTATTCAAAATAATAATAATTATTATTATCTTTTTTTTTTTTTGCTTTTAACAAGTACATGTGCTTTTGCTCTATAGATATAATTTTTGGAAGGATATTTTTACATAACAACAAATGTATCTCATGTACACACATGATATAGGTATTAAACTTCAGTTTCATCATCTTGTAAATAAAAAGAATTGGTACTATACATAATTTATTTAATTCTTGCCAACAGATCTTACTAATATTAATATATTAATGGCCAAGGTAATAACCAGGGAAGATATTTGTGCAAAACCATTGTTTTACTATTTTTTATACTTTATGTTTAAAAATGAAAAATTTAATAAAATATATATTAGGCTCTCTTTGTAGGCAGTATATTTAATTGGGAATAGTATTATGAGATCACATTTATTACCAAAAAAGTCAAATTCTAAACGAATATTGAAAAAAACGAAAGCTTAGGAAATTGTCAAATGACATGTTTTGCTTTTTTCCTGAAAAAGTGAAAATTCCGATTTTCCCCCTATTTTTTTCACTGCTTTTAAATCGCTTTTTGACATCTACATAAATAAGAAAAGAAAAAATTTGCAACTCTTTAAACAACAGCCGATAATTCATCTGTATTCAATCAGGTACTATCATTTATTAATGATATAATATGCCTCCCGAAGTTCATATTGCAATCTATATTGAAGTTTGGTTTTTGTTAAAATGTGGGATGGAAAAATTTATGCTATATTACTTCTTTAATGCTATTTAAAATTCAAAAGTACCGAAGTACTCTCTCAAGACATTTGATATTTTCAAACGATTAGCTTGATATTCTACAATTCGATTTAAAAATCTTTAAATGAAAATATATTTTGGAGATGTATAATTTTCGAATAAAAACCTGTGTTTGTCTTAACACCTTTGATTTATATTTACAACTAGTGTTCAGAAGTATTAATTAAATTGTAATGACCACTATCTATGATCAAATGCTGGTTCTTTGAATTCCCAAAATATTAGACACTTAATTAGGACAATTCAGATATGTTTATAGGGCAAACAAACTACATTTTAGAAACATTTGAGTTGTAAATTAAATTTATAAAATTATAAACTCTAAAATATGTATATGTACAATCATTACTCAAACTACAAGCTTCTGTGATCTGTAAATCAAATTAAAGTGAAAATATTACGAATTTCAGAGACATCAGCTAATGAAAGCTGAAGTGTTCGTTTGATTTTGAATGACTTTTTTCTTCCTTTTCAATAGCAGGATCATATTTTATTAAGGCTTCATATTTTACTAACCTGAATAAAATCATTTAAAGAATTGGTATTGTATTTAGTCCTTCGTTTTACAAATTATATTCTTTGAGTTTTACACTAAGTAAAAATAAATAACTGTAAAAAATTTGAATTTTAATATTCTGAGATTCAAAAAGGTGTTATTTAAAATTTATTTTTATTCCGAAAACTATTTTCATATTCTATTCCTGATTAAAATCATAGCCGAAAATACTCATTCTGCGCATGATTTGCCTGTAAGGATCGTTAGCATATTAAGGACTGCTTCTTCAAGTTTTGTATAATTACAAGTAATTATAACTTTTAAAATTATATACTTTTCTTAAAAATTTCAAACCGAAATTTTCATCCTTTTGTGAAACAAAAAATTCCCCAAATTTGAGTTTGAACTACCAAATATGGTAGCCCAGTATTATTTCTTCATAGTTGTACATTTTTTAGTAACATAATATGTATAAATAAGTATTATTATTTGTCATCTGAACAAAAATTATTCGATTATTCGAGGAACAAATGGTTTATTCTTTTCGAACGAGCTATTTTTTTTTTTTTAGAGATTAATCGAATAATTTTTCAAAATGAATTTTTGATAAATTAATGTGCTTTTTTGAAATTATAAGTGCAAAAGATTTTGATTATTTGGAAAACCCTGTTGAAATAATATAGAATAGCTTTTCTAAAGATTTAAACAAATGGCTTAAAGTTAGAATAAACGGGAAATGTTATTATTAAATCTTGACAATATTTCAGCTCATTTTATTTTATTTTTTTATATTCAACAAAAAGTGAAACAAAAAAATATTCCAAATAATTTTCCAATTAATTGATTAATTAGTTTTATATAGAAATTTAATAGTATTATTAATTAACGTAATTAACTTTCTAATTGGTTTACAATTTTTTGTCCAAAATCGATAGCTTTTAAAAAAATATATAGAAAAAGGTAAACATTTATCAATAAAAAAATAAGAAAATAAAATAATTTTAAATTAATTTGCAACATTTTCATCTGTTTAGGATCATTGTATCAGTTAAAAAAATAATAATATAAAATATGTACATGATGTCTCAGTTTAATTATTTCGTAAGTACGAATTTTAGATATTTTATGAGATTATTAATCGTTTCAATACTTTTATAGATTGTTAGATTAAATTTCAAAATCCATTCTTGTTTCAAAGCAAAGCCACTCAAATAGAATAATATAAAAATCTTTATTGGAATGCCCCGCAGAAGTAAAAGCCTTTATGATAAGTTTTCGGAAGGGAAAAGAAACTTGACATATAGTTTCGTCTTGTCATCGAAAGTCATGGATAATCACATGTGAACTACATGAGACATTCGAGATCAAAGCTTAAAAAAATCGTTTTTCCCAATAAAATTTGGATTTTTCATATTTCTTCATCTAAGTTTACTTGTATTTTCATTTAAATATTTTTAATAATTAAATAAATAATTGCATTAAAAATCTGTGCATTTTTATTTAAGTAAATATTTAATTAATTATAGAACTGAATTAACACAAAGTTTAGGTGATTTTAGCAAACATTCAGCCATAATTTTAATTAATTTAATCAGCAAAATTAAATGTTCTGTATTATAGTTGTGGTTATTGGAGCAAATTCAAATAAAAATTTAATTAATATAAGCTATTTCGTAATTCAAGTCTATTTTTATTTTTTCCTGTGTACGCAAATGCTTTATTTTTGAATGTATAAGGATGGTTTGTTAACTATAGTCAATCAACCAACCAATAAATAATATAAAAAATTAAAAAATATATTTCAGCAATATTGATGATCATTGACTTTATTAAAAAAAATAATTATAAAGAACAGAAAACTAGATTTGCTTTTAATGCTAGGTATTGCCACCATCAATAGTAAGTGAAAGGATTTTTTCTACATCTACTTAAAAAAAGAACAATGATCGTTTTAAAGCCAAAAAGCTTAACTATTTTCTTTATGAATGATTATTTTAAAAGGAATTTAATATAATTATATAATTTGTCTGTAATTTGATTATGGTCTCAATTTTTAGATATTTTTTTTAACATATAATTTTTGCATTTCTTAACTTGTAATTAATTACTAAAACAATATATTTTATTCTTTAATCATTTGATTAATCGAAGAAATTTACATTTTATTCGATCACAAGAATAATTAAAATAATTATGAAATTTTATTCCATCAACTTCAATGTCGAATAATTTGCAACTCTAGTGAATACACATACTTCAGTACAGATAAATATAATCATGTATAAGCATGTATATATATAATTTTTATGTGTATCTGTGTGTCTTTAGTTTCATAAAGGATTATAAATATAGTTTTATTTAGTTACAGTAAATGCTCTTATGCACAAACTATGTGTATTTTAGATTACTATCTTTTTGGAACAAACTTATCCCGAACAAAAAGAATAGAAAATAGAAACAAAAATATAAAAAAAAAAATGCAATAAATACATAAAAATTCAGCTTGTGTATCTTGGAACTTGTTTCATAAGCCAAACTAAAACAAAAATGCAGAGAGTTTAAGTAGCAGTATTCTAAAGGAATTGAGATAACTTTTAAAAATTAAACGGTTTTCAAATTTTTAATCATCAAAATGTATAAAATCCTTTTTAAAACGAAAAATTTAATTAAAATATCTTGGATAAATTTAATAATTTTTCAGTTAATTAGGATTGTAATAATAATAATTGTCAATCAAATTGGCACTGATTTTCTCCTCGATTTTCTTAATATCGGAGTGCAATTAAACTTTCCCGGAAATATTCCTTATGAATATTTCGCCATATAAGCACATAATTCAATAACTGATACCTTTCCACCTCTGACACCATATTGTATATTACAACCAAAATATGTAAAACCTTTACAATATCTATACATGTGCATTAGCTATATCTCATACAAAGAATGATAACATATACATATAAAATATATACAAATACCACACTAGTGTACGATGTTTAGTTATTAATTTTTTGTTGTATAAGAATCTGGCTTTGGTTAGAAAGAAAAAAATCTACACAAACATTACAAAATGTTTGGAGATGTTTTATCGTATGTTAAAGGGTTTTTGCTTCCTTTCATTTTGTTAGACTTAGAAATAACTAATGTGCATATTTCTAACCGGTTAGCTTTTTTGAAATTTACATGTAAATGTGGAGAATTTTCTAAACTAAAAATTACTTTTAATAAAAATTCTCTTGAGATTTTACTAAATTTTAATAAATTTAAGACATTGAATTTGTTAGTTTTTTTCTTATTAATTGCTGTATTTTTTTATTTTCATATGCAAGCACGTCAGTCTAAAAATTCTTCATAAAATCTTTCTGTAGGCAATTGATAAGTAGGTTATGCCAATAATGTCTAAATTTTATGTTTAAAGATTACTCAGTGTCCCTGTCATCTACAGTTTATGTTTTATTAATTGGTTGAACATTTTTTAACTTTGTTCTCTTTTTCGCCTGCTGAGTATATTTTAGAAGTAGGTTTGGAGGAAATAATTAAAAAAAAGAAGGAATTACAATTTATTAATTCTATACAGGTTTTTTTTTCAGGATAACAAGGTATAAGAAAATGTAGTATCTATATGAATTAAGCTATTTATTTTTGAAAATTTAAACAAAAAATTTAATGTGCAAGATATTGTGTTTATTAAGTTTTTGTATAGATATAGATTACGTAAAGGATGTCGCAATGTTCCTGATATGTTTCAAAAAATTACTATTGTACATAAATATTAAGCCGACTCACTTTCCACGAGGAGAAAAGTGCTTCTGTTATACATCTGAAAATAAAACTGAGTCTTCTAACGAACGTACATTTTTGAACATTTGTCATAAAAACTATTTTAGTAATTATAAGATGCATTACACTATTTTTATAATTATCGTAATATCGAAACCGTTCTTTTAGTTTTTAAAAATTCATTCCAGTTTGCATTTTATTCGTTTTCTTCGAGACCTAGTTTTTTTTTGGTATTCACCAAATTAATATTTTAAAATTAGTGACAAATTTCTCCAACTTTCCAATAGTACTCGTATATATAAAACTATCGTGGCGCTATTTTTATGTTTTCCAGCAAAAACTTTCCTTTCCTGGTAAGCTAGCAGGTATAATTGAAAACAAAAATAAAATACTTATTTTGTGACTAAATAACTATTTATTTTTGTTCAAGTTGTTCATAAATTCATGTTGTTATTTTTATACTCTAGGGTTACTCAAAAATTCGTACCTAAACGAAAATAAAATTAAAAAGAAATATCTTTTTATACATTTTGTTAAAAGAAAAACTAACAGCATCAGAATGGAGTTGAATCAACAAATTTCCGGTTGTTAATCTAGCGTCCATATGATTGCAATATTATTGTGTACTTATTTATTTATAGAGTAGGCAAATAATAATGACGTCTCATTACCAAGAGACTACTTTATTAAGTAGTTGCCAATACGGAGAACCTAAAAAGTTTTGCTGAGTTTTTTCTTAGCACAAAAACCTTTAAAATTTGTCGACCTGAATCACTTTTGCGAGGAGCTCCAATAGTAATTGCTGTTTAAAGTTAAATACTTAAAAAATTTCAAAATATCAAATTTAACTTATTATTATTATTATTATAATTGCATACATTCATAAATCTTGTGAGGGACTATCATGAAATAATAATTTTTTGCAATATTTATAATATATATATATATATATATATATATATATATATATATATATATATATATATATATATATATATATATATATATATATCTATATATATATATATATAGAGATATTTAGTGAAGATTTTGTTTAAATACATTTTGTTAATTACAATATTCTTTACTCAGAAAAAGTGAAAAAATTATTTTAATTACCTAAATAATTTATTCAATCGAAAATTTATTTGAATTGGCACCTCTCACCGAAATAATAATATCAATTACAAACAGTTGTAAAACCTGGCGGAGTACGATTTTTTGCATTTAAATATTTATAAAATTTGAAAAAAAAAATTTTAAAATATCAAATTTAAACATAGTTTTAATTGAAAAAAAGCTAATTCAATTTCATTTTAATTTCATATTTTCTTTTTTATGTTTACTAAAAACTTTTTGTTTACTTTTGACATTTTTTAAAATTCAATTGCAATTTAATCGCATTTAAGTCATAGGATTTTGTTTTTTATTTATTCCACATTTCTTATGCAAACACTTTTAATTATGTATTGAAATATAACATAAATTCAAAAGTCTTGTTGAAATTGTTAATAATATTTGAAATTGTTAATTCGTTTTCAGGGACTATAAATCAGTATACTTTAATTATTTAAAATTTTGTCAAACGATAAAAAGAATTTACGCCGACATACTGAGTTCGTCCTCTTGAATTTTATTTTATTATTTTATAGAATCGTAATCAGCGTTCCTCAAAATCTTACATGCGGTATTTACTTTTTATGTAAACTCAGTATTCGAATTATGTCCAAAATCCAAGTATCGTGGCACTGTGTGTACTGGATAAGATCATCAGAATTTTACTATTTAAATAATAATCGTCTGGAGAAAAACAAGGTTGAAAAGTATATTTTCATTAAAAACTAAATTTTCACAGAAAAAATTAGTTTTACTCAGAAAACTGGGCGCTTGTTATAGAATTAGACCAGGACTGATTGAAGACTTTTTTCCATGTTGGTGGACTTTGTATCATCCTGATTGAAAGAATGTCATACATAATTCATTTTAATAAAATATATGTTGATGCTTTTATTTCAAATCAGCATAATTAAAAATATGAAATAAAAAAAGTTTATATAACATTTCTAAGAAACACAACAATAATAAGAAAAACACAAATAATAATAATTTAATAATTATAATCTTCTTTATGCTTAAATTTTTATCATGCTCTAATTCCTTAATATTCTGTACAAAAGAAAACATTATTCAACGTTACTTGCTTTTAAAATTATATAAATAATTTAAAAATTAATTAGAATTCTAAGAATTTTAATTCATTAACTTGCTACAGAAGCTTAACAATTACTTTCATTTAATCCAATAAATTTGCTTAATTAGATAATGATCCTAGTATTGTTTTTATTCTTTTTTTTTAATTAAATTTTTTGTTTTGTTCTTGTTGTGTATTGTTCAGTGGAAATCCTTTAAGCTTGTTTTCCTAATTAGTCATCTACATTTACACATAAACAAAGTTTTCAAAACCGCAATTAGGCATTATATTTCCGTAGTACTCTTGTCTGTATATAATTAGTTATTTTGTCACAATTGTGGATTGTGTTGTATTTTTGTTATGATTATTTGTTCTCATGGTTTTTATTGTTCTTGACCAATTCAGGAAATTTGTTTGAGTAATGAATAAAGGCCACTTTTAAAACAAAACCGTATTTTGATCAATTTTTGCGATGGGAAAAGTAAAAGGATTTTTTTTTTTTGATTTAATGCATTAAATATTTAGTAAAATTAATTAAACGGAACTAAGTATTAAGATCATGAAAAAACTGTAGTTTAAGTGAATTTTGAAAATATAAATATATTATAAGAATGTTTTGAATCAAATCAAAATATTCATATGAAATTATTTTTTAAACAGTTTATTTTTCTTTCACTTTGCTTCTAATGCAAATCAATCATAGTCAAATACTATTGTATCCAATTATTCGAGGTTAAAAGTTGATCGGATAAAAATTGATTAATTACAAATTATTCGATTAACCGAATAATCATGTAAAACATGTAATTAATACTAACTATAGTATTTAGTATATTAAAAAAGTTATTTATAAACATAATGTTGATCATATTATTTTAAAAAGAGTTTATCTTATTAATTCTTTTGCCTATTTATTTGTATAAAAAAAACAATTGAATTTTTTTAACCTAGTGTAACAGCATATTCTAAATCAGCTTTATTTAATAAATCAGTATTTTTTATTTTCTCTTTGAGAATGACTCTTTTTCTCTCTTTATTTACTGTTTTTGATTGGCTTTCTTATCATACAAGTAAAAATTAATATCGATGTTTTCACATATATTTTGTTGATGAAAATTACAACCATTATGACCATAGAATGCAACTAGGAGTTCCAAACTAAATTTTAAAAAAATTTACTTATTTTTTTAAAAACACAAAAACAAAATATATGTGATATTGCTTGAATTAGATTTCTGATAACTGAATTTGTATCGTTTTTTGTACTCGTTTTTGTATCTCACATCAATTTCTAGTTGTGTTCTGTGATTATGATTTTAAAACTTTGAATTTACTTTACTAAAAACTGTGTTTTCTGAATTTAAATTATCACAAGTATAAGTATTTATGAAGTTGTACTACTATAATCTTTTCTATCCCAGCAAAAAAATTACATCCAAATTCAGATCATTGGAAAATGTTCTCTTTTTTGATAGCTATTCAAATCTTTTTTTCGGCGCAAGGAAAAAGTAAAAGGATTTTTTTTTTTGATTTAATGCATTAAATATTTAGTAAAATTAATTAAACGGAACTAAGTATTAAGATCATGAAAAAACTGTAGTTTAAGTGAATTTTGAAAATATAAATATATTATAAGAATGTTTTGAATCAAATCAAAATATTCATATGAAATTATTTTTTAAACAGTTTATTTTTCTTTCACTTTGCTTCTAATGCAAATCAATCATAGTCAAATACTATTGTATCCAATTATTCGAGGTTAAAAGTTGATCGGATAAAAATTGATTAATTACAAATTATTCGATTAACCGAATAATCATGTAAAACATGTAATTAATACTAACTATAGTATTTAGTATATTAAAAAAGTTATTTATAAACATAATGTTGATCATATTATTTTAAAAAGAGTTTATCTTATTAATTCTTTTGCCTATTTATTTGTATAAAAAAAACAATTGAATTTTTTTAACCTAGTGTAACAGCATATTCTAAATCAGCTTTATTTAATAAATCAGTATTTTTTATTTTCTCTTTGAGAATGACTCTTTTTCTCTCTTTATTTACTGTTTTTGATTGGCTTTCTTATCATACAAGTAAAAATTAATATCGATGTTTTCACATATATTTTGTTGATGAAAATTACAACCATTATGACCATAGAATGCAACTAGGAGTTCCAAACTAAATTTTAAAAAAATTTACTTATTTTTTTAAAAACACAAAAACAAAATATATGTGATATTGCTTGAATTAGATTTCTGATAACTGAATTTGTATCGTTTTTTGTACTCGTTTTTGTATCTCACATCAATTTCTAGTTGTGTTCTGTGATTATGATTTTAAAACTTTGAATTTACTTTACTAAAAACTGTGTTTTCTGAATTTAAATTATCACAAGTATAAGTATTTATGAAGTTGTACTACTATAATCTTTTCTATCCCAGCAAAAAAATTACATCCAAATTCAGATCATTGGAAAATGTTCTCTTTTTTGATAGCTATTCAAATCTTTTTTTCGGCGCAAGGAAACTAGTTTTGAATTTTATATAAACTGACATTAAAAAAATGAATAAATAAATAAATGTTTAAAACGGTTCTTTTTAGTAACAATTATATGCATTTTTATTTGAATGTATTATACTCTACACATCAAGGGTGTTATGCACCTTAAAGTATGACAATCGACTCAGAATTACTTTTTGAAACGTATTATTTCTTAAGCATAAGCAAACGTAGCTTTATTAATACTTTAGAAGTACTGAAAAAGCACTTCCCAAAAAAATTACTCTTAAATATGTTTGCTGGGATATAATAGACGTTTTAAAAAATGTGTAATTGATATAAATTTATCTTTAAATTAAAAAAAAAACAATTTCTAAATTTATAACTCAAAAAAATTAAATTTCGGTTAACTGGTTATTGGACACAAATTATCCTTTTTTCGTTATTCATTTTAAATTATTCGAACAGTTAATCGACCTAAATTCATTGGATAGTCGAAAGACGGTTAATCGATTAAATATCCTAGTAAATACTAAAAATGTCTGCGAATGTATTTTAAATTAAAATAGAAATCTTTCTTGCGAATTTTAAACAAATTATTTTTTTTAATACTAAGGATAAAAAGCAATCATATATTTAATAAATTTAATTTCTTTTTTTTCACCTATAAGAAAAAAGTAATAAATAAATATTTGTGCTTATCACTTGATATATCTTCTTGAGTAGATTTCAAGTGGATAAAATTATTTTAAACTGGATTCTACAGGTGCCTGTCATTTGGATGTGGAAAAATCTAGTGAAGCTTCAAATAATATATCGATGTAAAGTAGCTACATACAATTGGTGAACTTGTAATAAAGCCTTGTTTTGGTGTCATTGTGTATATAATGTTAGATAAGTCCAAAAAAAAAAAAAAATCATTAGAATCCATCTGTCAAATAACTCTAAAAAAAAAAGAACTGGTGGCTATAGTGTAATGAAACGACTGATGTTTCTAACTTAATCCAATTTTTATTTTATTGCAGAAAGTGAAATAAAGGAAGAATTATTGTTTACTAAACCTTTGTGAACGACTTCCATAGGTGTACAAATGGAGCCGTATTAATTATAGGATTGCGATGATGTTTTTTAAATTACTTAAAACTCACTGCATAATCCACCGACAAATACTTGCTGCGAAAGCCCTAACTGATATATTTAAAAGTATCTTCCAAATTACTATGGACGTAGGAAATTGCATAATTCTTAAAACCCTATGTGTCAATTTAATTGCAGAAAATATGAATTTACTACTTCATATTAATTTCCGTTGGGTTTAGAAGGGAAATATGCTGAAGAGATTATAGTAACTAAAGACATACTTTAAACCAGGACTTATCACAAGATCTTGCTTAGCGATCCTCTTTTGACGTTGTAATGGAAGAGCAACCCACTACAATTTTGATTAGTTTAAAATTTGACAAAATCTTATGTAAAGATAAAATAATTTTAAAATAATGTTAATAATTGTAACATTATTTTTGTTTCATTAGATCATTAGTATTAAGGGACTTTTTTGTATATTACATATCCAATATCATTCTCTGTGTCCACAAAATATTTGTTCTTTCTTTTGATGGATAAAGCAGCAAAAAATATGGTTTCACATAAAAATGTATGTTGCTGAAAATTATTCAACAAGCGGACAAACTTTTCTATATTTCCGTTGAGCCAAAATTAAATTTAAAACATGAGCTACATTTTAATTGTTTTTGATATTCTTCTTGAAATGATATTTTCGTCTTCAAATTATAAAATCATTTAAGTAAATTTTATTTTTATAGCTCGCAAACTTCTTTGCGAAATAAAGGCTTTGAATACTTAGCATTGAGCAAATTTTAAAATTTTCACAGGTTAAATAGGGAAAGGGTATTGAAACGATCTCATAAAAAAGTTCTTGGTATAATACAAGTAGATTTACAAAGAACAAAAGTAGGGTTTCATGTTATCGATAGTTTTATTAAACTAAAGGAAACTTTTTATCTACATCGGAAAGTTTTCTTTATATTATTCTTTATTCTTTAATTATTTGATCACTGTTGCCTAAGCGTAATATTTTTAATCGCAGCAAAGCGCCGGTTCCTTTATAAGGGTCACGGGCCCTTATTTGAGAACCGTTGCGTTAAACAAACATAAAATTAAATTATAAGGGAGACAAGGAAATATATTAAATGAATTCGACAAATAATTGCTTTTATATGCACAATTTCTTTGTAGAAAAGACGTTTAACTACCAAGACATTCCTCATTTCCACTGCTGAATAATATCTTCGATTCATCTGATGTTCAAAAAGAACATATAACATATTATAATAATACACATGGATCCACTTCACGATGAATTTTCTCCCATATTATATATAATAACATTGTTATTGATGGCATACGTTTTTTTTAAGAAAACGCAAGAGGACTAAAAAATAATTTAAGTGCCAAAGCTGACTTTGAATATTTTTGGTTAAAATATAACAGACTTTGCACTTTGGTTGGGAATGACGTGTTGAAAGTTTTGCTACAGTTTTTATCTATATGTTTGTGCGAAACTATTTTTTCTGCCCTACAACTCATAAAATTCAAATTTAGATGTAGATGGGGAAAATGAAGTAGTAGTGTGTTTTGTCAGAAATTTCTTCCAATGCAAAAAATTTAGTAAAAACAAAGACACCTTAATACATTTAATATTTTTTAATTGTTAAAAGTCACCAAAAAAGAAAATTTTTTGGAAAGAAAATACCTAAAAAAAAGCTTAAAATTTGTATATTTAATAAAAACAAAAAAAAAAAAAAACTTTATTTTCTAACTACTACTAAATTCAATTTTATTAATAATATAATAATGTAGATATAAGTAATAATTTTTATTGTTTCAAAAATACAAATTTTTCATAAAAATATGTTAACTATTTGACTTAAAATTATTTTTTTATTAATTAAACTTCTGTACTTTTGTACGAGGTCTTCATAACCCCGCCTAACAATTTTAGGACTAAAAACATGGATTCACAAGTATTAACCTTAAGCCATTTGGACAATTTATTTTTAATCTGCGATCATTTCGAAAAAAGATGTTCCCCTGGGGCATTGTTATGAGACCAAATATTCAATAAAAAGGTGTTTACAATTTTCCAAATTCAGATCAAAAAGATTCGGCATTTGATGTTCTAAATAGTTGTTCATCAAATTTTTCATTAGCTTTAGATTTTAAAAATTTCAGTTCATTTAGAAATTCTTCGAGATCTTTTCTTAATTTTTATATTGTGAAGCAATCTTAAAATAAATAATTTATTCGCTGGAATTAACATATGGTGGGTCGAGATATTTTAAACCACTTAGTTTCTCGTCATTTAGCACATAATCTGAAAAAGTCGCCATTTAGTTCTATTTCAAAAACAAATGGCCAGGTGGTTGAAAAACGGGCAATTGGCGACTGAAATCGCCAAACGGTAATGCTGGCAGCAAATAACTGAACTCAAAAATAAAGCGTAAAACACCTCATATTGAAAATAATTCTGTAACCTGTGAACCGATAACTGAAGCAAATTTCACATTGCCAGATTTGAGATATTTTCGAATTAATTTGGTGGGGTTTCAAGTGCTTTAGAGGTAAAAGAGTAGATCCCTGAAATTGGTTACCATTGGTATTTTTTAAACCTCCAAAAATCCATTTTTGACTAGATTTTAAAATGTTTTATATATAGATATTCTCTTTTGGTATTTGGGATACTAAGGTCGAAACAAATTTTTCTTTCATTTTTAGCCTCGTCCTTTTTTAATTTGTTAAATTTTGTGGGTTTAATTTTATCAAACATATTCGATAAATAAATAATAAAAATATATTTTATGTCTTATTTAGGCGTGACACGGTAATATCTGTAATATTAAAAATGTAATTGGAAAAAGTATTTCAATCACGTAGTACTTTGGCTACATTGAAATAATGTTATGTTATCTCAAGCAAAAAAAAAACATTTTTTAAAGGTTCAACCGTGTTTAAATTTGGGAACTTTTCGTTGTTCTTCTATTGAGTGCACGTCAGTGAGTTATAACTAGAATGATGCATAAATACAAAAGCTACTAAACTCCATTTTTAATTTTGCAATACTAGAAATGTCGCTGTTCTGCCAATCAAAAATCAAAAAAAATAATAATAATAATAATAATAATATTAATAATAAAATAAAAATTAAGCATGGTTTCACGATTATTGCACAACATATTAAGATTAGTTACTGCCACACAGATTAAATATAATATTATGCGTATGACGTTATATATATGAATTTTTGCATCTTAGTAGGCATTATATGTGTCCTATATAAAATCACTTCTCGAATTTTAAGCATATAAGCGATGGTATCATATAATCTGACTTTAACCGAATTTATCGTTTTGCTTCTTAACATCTAAAGAAACTGAGAATGTATGTGTTCATATTCTGGACCCTTATAGAATGGATAGTCAAAACAAATATATCAAAATGTTTATTGAAATCAAGTCCATGTTCATACATAAGGATATAGGATATAGGATAAGCTCCAAAGAATTTTGCTATATCAAAAACGTCTGAGTTTTGTGAAAAGAAAAAAAAAAAACATTATAGTCTATTATTATTCACAGATCTGATATTTTCTTAATCGTTGAATAACTTATACAAATCGATGTACATATGAACCTTCGAAATATGAAAATTTTTTTTCCAATTATTAATATTATTATTATTATTATTATTATTATTACTTTATTTTATTTTATTTTATTTTATTTCATTTTTTTATTATTATTTTTTTTTCATTGTTAATTTAGCGAAATATTTTACTGCACTGAACCACGATACCTGTATTTTGGCCATAATTAGAAAACTTAGTATACGTAAAAAATAAATATCACCTATAAGGTTTTTATGGACTCTGATTACGATTCTGTAATAAATTAATAAAAACTCAAAATGATGGATCCAATATGGCGGTCAAAATTATTCTTTATTATCCCTGATTTTGGCCATAATTAGAATAATTAATGTAGATAAAAAATATAATTGGGGCGCTGATAACGATTCTGCAATCAAAAATAAGAAATTCAGAATCTCGTATGTAATATGGCGGTCAACATTTTAAATAGTCGAATTTGAGAGATTTGTGGTAACTTAATAAGAATTTTTTTTTGATTTTGCGAACTCGAAAAATCGGAAATAATACTATGCATTATAAGATATTGAAAGGGAATTTTTCGCCCTATATTAAAATATTGCATTTATTTGCCAAAGGAATATAAACATATATGCTTAATATGTTTAAAAAGATATTAGTAACGAATTTAAGATAAATTTTAAACAAAATCAAAATGGCGGTATTAATATAATATCATTATCCAGGATGATATTTTCCAATGATTTTTAAGTAGGTAAAAGTTATCCCAATTTCTAAATTACCGTCTAGCTATAGACCATTTAACATTCAAAGCCTATTGGATAAAGTATTTGAGAAAATAATAAATAATAGAATTTTAAAGTTTTCTTATCAAAGTAATAATATTAACCCTCAACAGTTTGAATTCCGCAATGATCATTCTGTATGAAATCAACTAAAAAGAGTCGTTAATTTTCTTTAGAAAAAAAAAAAAAGAACTCGCACTGGGTTCATCTTTCTTGACATCGAAAAAGCATTTGATTCAATATTGTACGTTGGCTTATATTATATTTACATTTATATTCTAAGGGAGTCTTTATCCCACTGCAGGATGGTATCAAATATCTAGGAATTATCTTAGATAAAAAGCTATATATTTGTGATAAAGGGCACGACCGCATTGGTCTTAACATAAAATCTAAATTTAATTTAGAATTAAAAATCTTTATTTACAAAATGTTTATTCGGTCAACTTTGACCTATGGATACCAAGTCTGGTTTTATAAAGCTGCTACAACTTACACATTGCAGATAATACCAAATAAAACTCTGAAAATAATTCATAACCTACACCCCAAATATTCGACTGATCTACTACGTATAATATTCAATTAATTTGCAAGGGAACTAACTCTGTCATTTAATGAAAAATTCAGAATATCTACATATGAAATAATAAGAAATTTGCTAAATAATCCTTTAGTAGTTGTTTTTAAAATTTTCTTATAAAGTTTGAAGTAGGTACAAGTTTTTTGTTAACAAGTTTTTGTTAATGATGTGATATTAGTAGTCTTTTTATTTAATTATTTAGATGTTAATAGTTATAATACTTATAACATCTTAACTAATAATTTTATAAAAGTTTCAGTAAACTCAAAAAATACGTATACATAATAAAAAAAATAAAATTTAAAGATGATTTTATTTTAATAAAAAAAGTAATAATATTCACATTAATGTCATATTGGTTTCAGCAATTTTTTTATTTCTAACATTTTATGCAAATAATATTAATCGACATTTTATAAATTCACAATATTATAATTGTCGCCATATTGGATTCTCAATTTTGTTTTTTTTTTTTTTTTTTTTTTTTTACTTGAAATTATGAAAAGTTAACATAACAATAATTTTCGTTATGTTCTTAATATTTATCACACAAATTTTTAACCACTACAGCACACTACATCATAAATATAAGAGGTTTGTAGGGTACATTTTAGTTTAGGAGCTATAATTAACAAATCTATGAATGGTCGCAAAATTTAGGTAGAAAAGAACTCAAGGGATCCATCAGTGTTATTACCAGGGCAAGTTAAAATATACACGAAAAAAAAAAAGAAAATATGTGCTTGAAAAAATTGTATAATATGCGTAGAAATATGCAGACCAATTTATGTTTTTTATACCAGTATATTTAAATGTAAATTTTTCTAACTTTAAAATTAAAGTCTATATCAAATGTACATATGCAAATAGACTTTAGTAGTTATATTAGTTACTTCTGAATTGTTTTCTTTACAACTAAGTTCGAAGTATTAAAAAAAAATAATAACTTATACAGATCAGTTAATTAAACATAAAAGAATACTAACAAATCATGTTTTTCTTAAGAAAACTAATTTCGTATTCACTTTAAGCAAATTAAGTCAAAAGAAGAAAAATCATATCTTTGCCAAAAAGAGTACTGTTTTATATGAAATTGCCTTATAATGTCATGATTTTTTATTTTATTTAGATATTTATTTCCTCCTCCTTAATCCGCATTTTCGAACTCCGTTTTATGTATTTGTGTATCTAACATATTTGTGTTTTTAACAATAAATATTAAATTTCAGCAAAAAATATCATATTTTGACTATTAAGAAACGGCCGTATTAATATAAAAATATATAGGCATAAAATCTAAGGTCTCTAAATTACGTACCATACACAATTTTTCATTTACCTAAATAGTACTTTTTGCCAAAAGCTCAGAAGATTTGGTTGTTGAAGATTTGGTGTTTATTTGACATAAGTCGCCAAACGAACTATTCAATTATTTTAACAAAATATGCGCAAAATAAAAATTCTATAATCTACTTCCTTAAGTAATACAATATTCTTTAGAAAATATATTAATTTATGTCACATTATATAATTTTAAATAAATTTATAATCCTCTTAATTCTATTTCTTTTTTGTATATTTTTTAAAAATATTTTCTCAAATTTCGTGTTAATTTGACGCTTAGTTAGTTAAAAGCTTTCAAAATTCTTAAGTATTTCTTCAATCATAGGATTTTGTAAAAATAACAAAAAAGGAATTCGTTTAAAGAAGAAAATAACGACACCAAATACAATTTTAACAGAAATAATTTTTGCATGAAAATTCTACAAAAATACTCAATTACAGACACAACTGAAATTTAATACAAGGCACAACACAATGTATTATTTGAACATCTTATTGTTGTATCAAAAAAAAAAAAAAAAAAAAAAAAAAAAAAACAAAACAATGGACTATGAACGTAACTGAAAAAGCGAAACTATGGTAATATTATATGAACACAAACATAGAAACAGCCATAGATAAAAAGAATAATTGCTTTTTGTCTAAAGTAAATATGTCATGTGGAAAATTGTCTTAAAAAAATTAATCAACAAACATTGTTAGATGTTAAGTAAGTTTGTATTCTCTTTCTTTTATTCACTATTCCCCGTCTCCCTATATTAAACTTTCCCTCTTCAGTCACCAGACATCTTAAAGTTGAAGTTATAAATAAACCGTAACATGTAGAGAAAAAATATAGTTGTATTGACCATAATTTAAGAGCAACATATTATTAATTGAACATATGATGCCAGCGAAAAATATAAATGATTATAAATAATAATTATTATGATTCCATTTTGTCATATTTTATCATCCCATTCTATAAGATTATGATTTGATATTATATCATTATACCACATTGTCGTATTATGATTCCATTTTATAATATTATTATGCCATTTTTCATATTATTATTCCATTTTATCACTTTATTATCCCGTGTTATCATACAGTTACCCAATCTTGTCATATTATTTTTCTATTTTATCATGAGCGACTATTTAGTCTCACAAACTTGCATTGTTTAATTGTACATTTATAAATCAGCTATTGTTCATTTATATTAAAAGTTATTAATAACTAGAATAGTAAATTAGTAGAAAAAAGTATTTAAAATTTATCTATTAAGAACAATATTTATCAAAATTTGGTCCCTGATAAAATTTTGTAGGGGAGGGATATAAATTTTAATAACAAACATTTATTTATTCTCATGATTGTAATAAATTTAGAATTTCAAAACAGCTGGGTTGAGCAGTAATACCAAATAAGGCTGACTTTTACAATTATGTGTTTAGAGAAAAAGAACGCAAACAAGAGTTATATTTATAGCGACTTAGCCAATCTCATTTGGTAATATGAATTCCATTTTTTAGAAGCGTTAATATCTAAAGATTTAAAGTAAAATATATTTAATTGGGATGTTTGGCGAAAAGATTAAATATCCTGAAAATTAGTTAAAAGTACTTAAATCCCACATAAATGTTAATATGTTATTAAAATTTGCCTTAAATAAAATTAATCATAGTATAGGATGTCGTATAGTCGGTTTTCACCGAATATACATTTTTTAACGGTAATTTATTTTGTTTATAGTTTTTTTGTTGAATTTTTTTATAGTTTTTTCTTTTTTTAGAATTTTTGTATTTTCGGCTTAAGTTCTTTGAGTAATTGTAGAAGAATACATGGAATGCATTTTTTAGTCTGCCACGACCGTCATCAGCACTCTTCAGTATCCCGCCGTGGTGTTCTATATAAACATCATCTATTTAACTTACAACTTTTCGGGTAATGGATTATTCTTCCCTGTATGTCATTAAAACGAATGGTTTACGATAAACCTTTTTAAAATATTCTCCTTTTTTCAATTATTATTGTTTATATGCTTAAAGCTACCTGTTAAGTAGTAATTTAAGCAATGTATAATTGTTATTGTTTAGCCACTTATTAAGTAGCAATGAATAATATCGATTTGTTTCTTCTCTTTGTTTTCTATTTTTAGAAATACTTAGCAGTGGAGTCAAGTAACACTTTTTTCTACACCGTGCCTTGTGTTTGAGTTAATTTTTTATAGTTTATAATAATTTATTTTGTAATTAAAAGTTTTTAGGTTTTTTATTATATCATGAGAACTTTCTCACAAAAATCTCCCAATCCATTTCACTTTTTGTTTAATACTAGAAAATATTTATATTGATTTAAATTCCTTCCTTAATTGTTAGTTAAACTTGGAATAAGAAGTTATAGGAACCTTCATTTTTTAAATTTATAATGAAGAGTGGTAAACACTCTCTCCTTTTTTTGTTTTTTATTGTTGGCATATTGTTGGCAAGATTAATAGAGTAAACAACATTTTTAAAAGTAATAAAAATAAAATTTTGATTTAACAAACAAATAAATAAAATGTAAAAAAGTCATCATCTCCACGTTGGAAAATCAAATAACTAATTTTGGTTAAAAATACCAAAACGGCGACACTGACTGCGATGTAAAAAATTACAGTTACGTCAGTTAAAAGAAAATAATTGTATATATCATTGATTTCAAAAAATTTTTTCAATTATTTACAATTACTTCTTATGTTCTTATCCTTAATTTTGCATAACATTTTAAAAAGTGGTTCATGAAACATGTCACGCAAATTGCACTAATGGGAAATTTAAGCGCTAAAATGACTTACCCTTATTATTTTTTTTTTATAAATTTTTTTACAGAAAATAATAGGGAAAAATGTTCATTAATAAAAAAAATATATTTATATATTATTTGTTCATTAATTATATTAAATTTTAGCACCATATATGGTTCAAATGAACGAAAGGTTTTTCTTTTTAACCCTTTAATGGTAGTTAGTCAATATCTTATATTGCTTGAATCACATCGAGTATAACCAAACCTGGTATATTTGTATTTACTCATATATAAACTAAATGAGAATTAAAATGAAGTTGCAAAACGAATACTATAAACAAAATATATTTAAAAAAAAAGAAATTACGAATTTTTCCACTAAGTGGAGAAATACAACTAACGAAGGCAACAGATGTCTGAATAAAATTTAATTTATTTTTTTTTAATATATTCTATGTTTTTTTTCCAACAAGATTGCCATCATTTACGAAAAAATATATCATAACAAAGAAATGAAAACTAAACAAAGAGAAAAAACGAAAGTTCTTTATATAAAATAAATTAAGCAAATTAAATATAATAATATTTATGTATTAAAAAAAGATAATTAGAACAAATAATACAAAATAAGATTGATAATTTATATTTTACGCAAAACTTTGGCAATCATCTTGCCGTCCCGCTGCCATTGTTATTATTTTACTCAATGGGAGGCAAATCATCCCGTTTCCGGCATTGTTGTGTTCTTACACTAAATTTTGTGAAAAGGAAATATTTTATCGTCTTAGGAATAATAATATTAATATGATTTAAGAACACGAAAAATACTACAAATATTTAATGGTAATAGAAATAATAATTTTTCTCATATTGATGAAATTTTTGTTTCTGGTAAAAATATTTAGAAACATATAAATTTTGCAATTTTTTTATTGAGCGTAGACATTAAATGACAAAATTTGAACAAAAACATTCTTACCATTGACACAGAATTATTCAAATTCAAGAAGCTTAACAATGAGAACATAATATTTTTGTAGTGATAATGCTGTAACCTTGTTTTTTCTCTGAGTGTTAAAATAAGAAGAAATAATTTGTTACAAAATAAATTTAGTTTCTTTGGTGCTGTGGACTTTGTTTTCTTACATTCATTACTTGTACAGGAAATTAAATTTAGGTCATAATTTTGAGGACACAATTCCACTAAAGAAACTTAACTTTTGCTCATTTTGTTATATTAAACTATCTTTGAAAGCTCTAGTTTTGAAAATGCTCCTTGTTTTATTCGTTAAGATTGCTACTGTTTCTATTGTTGTTTACATGTTAAAGTTCTTATTTCTGTTGCGGTTTCTGTGGCAGGTAGTTTTCTTAAAGAAATTATACCTTAGAATTTCTTGTTAAAGCAAAATAAAATATCTACTCATTATGTGTAAATTTGTTAGTAAAATATTGTGGTTTACTTGGAGAACTATTACAAGGATGGGCTATTGAGCTACAGGGTACAGTACCAATGCTAAATTATTTGTTAATTATTTTTTGCATTTAGAAATGGAAATTTGCTAAACTTTGTTTAGATAGGTTTAAGGTTATGTAAATAAATTTAATTTAAAAATTTCTTTTCAAGGGAAAATTGTATATCGCATAATGGAGCAGATATAAAATAGCGTAAAAATGGATATGAAAATGTTGTTTATTTAAATAATTAAAACTAAAAAATAATTTAATTTAAAAGTTTTCCCAATGTTTAGCACCAAAAAAATGTAAAATATTGATAAATTTTTAGAAAGATCATACAAGCAATGATGCGATGAATACAGGAATAATATATAAAACTTTTTTATATAAATATATTCGTTTTTAGTTCTGTACCAGAAAATAAGTTAGGGAAAGATTACATTTTCCCATTTTCGATACGTATTAAAAATTTTTAATCTTTTATAAAAAAATATATTTATAATTTTACTACAGAAAATTATATTTTAAAACAGTTTGAAAGTAAGATATTTATATATATGTATATATATATATATATATATATATATATATATATATATATATATATATATATATATATATATACATATTGGTCTCATTGTGTTATTTTTTCCGAAATAAAATACATATCGTCCATTCCGCGAGAGATTTATAAAAAAAAATGCCAATTTTTTGACGGAGGGTAAACAGATTTTGTTTATATTTGATGCCATTTAGTCTTCCTTATTATTACTTTTACTAATTAAAAAAACGCGAATTTATTCATAATTTTAATTTTTATAAAAGTTTAAAAAAAATATTAATATCTCTTTTCGTAAAATTTCTGTTTTTTCTAATACGTTTAAAGGCAATATCTTTACAAAAAATGCAATAATATTTATTCTGGGAAAAGTTAATTTATTATTAATCCACTCTTTTTAATGCATTTTTCAACAAAAAACATCAGCAGTTTTTTATACAAAATTTTAATTTTTCCATAATAAGGACTGTGCATGAAAAAATAAGTGCATTCACATCTGGTTATAAAAACTAAAGCAACAATCGATTTTTTTTTTTTTTTGCAACTATATTTTTATTAATGACTATTATGCGAGTATTCAAGTTCTAAGTTTAAAAGAATAAATTACTTCTTAATGCGTTTTAATCATTTATCTGATTTTTTCCGGAATTACTCCCATTAGAGATTTTATTTTGTGTACAATTACTTTTATGCTGAAATAGGTAAAATTTTTTTGAAATTCTTCGTTATTTTTTTCTGAGCTTTTAACGTCTTATAAACGTTTTTTTTTTAACTAGGGTCCAAAACCTTTTTACTGCATTTCTGGACAATTTGGTGGATTAACCTCTTTCGGTACAAATGCAACACCATTTATTTGATACCACACCATATCTTTGTTGCTTTAATGAGATCAGGCCAGAAAATTCATGCATATTTCTGTATTAACGGATCTATCTGTTATGAATGAAGTGCTTCTTTTGCCGCACGTACAAACGGCTTGTTGAACCAAAAACTTTCCATAGAATTTTATTTATTTACTTATTTTTTTTATTAAATTTATAAGCTATATTTTTCTACAACATTTGCTCTAGTATCTGCAATATAAAATTCCTGGCCAGGAAGTTGTAAAAAGTCTGCCAGTACGTAGGTCTCATCGTCCATTATGCAGGAATCATAATTCTAAAAAAAATTTGTCTGAAGAAATTTTTCTTTTACAACCAGGTTTTCTTTCAGTGGTCATTGTCTCTTTATATATTTTTATGACACCACTATATTTCATGATACACCTGCTTCCTAACAATCGTTTTATATAACTGATTTGGGTTTTCGTTATAAAC
Organism: Protocalliphora azurea; assembly: GCA_932274085.1. Taxonomy (NCBI): domain Eukaryota; kingdom Metazoa; phylum Arthropoda; class Insecta; order Diptera; family Calliphoridae; genus Protocalliphora; species Protocalliphora azurea. The sequence goes on from OW026523.1 coordinate 85,619,244, forward strand.
TTGAATTATGTGTTTGCGTGTTTTTTGTAAAATCTACACTTTAGGAACAATTAATTCTGCTATTACAATGAAATTTAGCACATGGCTACTGAGCATAATGACAAATGTAAACAAGTTAACGGAGTTATTATTATTTTTTTATTATTATTATTATTTTTTTTGTTTTTTGTTATGATAAAAGTTATTTCTAAATTATGCACGGATTTTTTCGTGCCCAGTCCTCATATTAGTTTTTTAATTTTTTTGTTTATTCTCATTCAGTAATGTGTAACTTCAAGTGTTCATAACTCTTTAAACATGCGTCGAATTTTATTGACTTAAAAACCAGTATAAAGCTTATTACAGTAAGTAATTTAAAAATATTATATGGTTATAAATATTAAAAAAAAAAAATTCAAAATATTATATGGTTATAAATATTTTTGCTTATTATTAAAGACAAATATATTTATTATTCAACAAATTAGTTATTCTCCTGGATCAAAAGGATGTTATAGAACAATGAACAAGTTAAAAAATGTTATAACTAATAATAGTTATAAAATAAAATTATAAAAAATAAAAAAACAAAAAACAAAAATTATAAAAAAAAATTATTTTCATATGACTACAGAAAAAAAATTAGGCATCAATTACGTAATTACTTATATTAATTAATTAACTAATTAATTAATTATTTTTTCATTTTGTCCGAATCACCTAAGGTGACGAATTAAGTGAATTTTTTAAGCAAATAACATTTATGATTGCAATTGTTATTAAAAAAACTAAAGTATTAATTGATTCAATGAAAAAAGTAACTGATTCTTTATCAACGCGCAATAATACTTTAATAATAAAAATGAAAAAAATAGTATCTAAACATTGTGATGTAAATTAAATTATTTATTGTAATATGGTGTATATAACGAGTTTTGTAACTTAATTCCCTTACACATCACATCGTTTATATATGGAAGATATTGTGTTTAAGAATCCAAGAATCAAATTATCCAAAAATTTGAGAATACTTAATCAAAAACGAATTATAGTTCAAAATTGACGAAAAATCATTGGGAATTTGTTTTTATATGAAATATAACCCAAATTTGTATGGGAATTTTTTGGGCGATTTTTAATTGAGTCGTTTTACTGTGTAAAAATTTACTACAATTTATGTAGAAAAAAATCTAAAAGTAATAAGAACGAGAAAAAATAAGTTTATAAATTTAAAAAAAAATCTAGCCTTATTTTTTGGTGCATCTGGCTTTCTTTTACCTTTTTTAAAGTTCAATTTAGCCCCTTCTTTTTTCTCATCTCCTAGCGAAACCGCTACTGGGATCGGGTATGCACATTTTTTAAAGCGGTATTGTTATTATATTTTCCATAATATCCTCCAAAAACGTAGTCTAAGTTAAAAAAGACTAAATTAAACTTAAAACGCGCTATAGTTACAAAGACTGATAATGGCACATGAAACGTTGTTTATTAGTTTTTTGTCCGGCCAAATATATGTGTGTATTGAACTGTGTATGTTTTCTTTTGATTAAATGAATTTATTCGTATAAAGGACGTAGATGTAGAAAGATTGGATGTTTAAAAAACTATCAAGAACAGGGGCTACTTACCTACTTTTTATGCAGAAATTGACTTCCAGGTTTAAAATAATTTAACTCATAGATTTTCCTACACCAATGACGGGAACATCTAAAATAATATGGGAACAATAAAAATAGCATCAAGCTTAAAAAAATGTGGAGTTATGGAAAAGTTCATAAAATTGTCAATTTTTGCAAAAAAAAAAAATATACCAATAAAATAATGTTCATTATATTAATTTAATAATTTAATTAACTTTGAAAAAAAGAAAATATTAGTACACTAATTATTTAAAAAATTTTGCTAAATATTCTTCTCTGCGAAAAAAAAATAAAATTTGGAATGGGGTGTATTTAACTTTGATCAAAATATTGAAAGATTTGAGTACTTAACTATTTAAGTTTCAGAGCTATCGGGTGTTGTGAAAACGCATCAATGGTCAATTAGAAGTACGTTTGTTGTATAAGAGGCAAAAGTGTTAATAAATTTTATATGAAAATTAGTTTTATTTGTTATATTAATTTAGATTTATTATTATTTTACATATTGTATATTGAATGTATCTAGTGTGAAGCATTAGATATTTAAGGCAATTAAATAATGAAGTAAATGCTTTAAATAATTTCACAAGCAAATAATTTCTTATAATGTATATAACAAATAATAATTCTTTCTGAAATATATTACACCTTGTAGCATTTAGAATATTCAGAAACAGTTCACTTGATTAACTAGTTGTGCATATTTTAGCAATTTAAACTGCATAATGTTGCATATGTAACACTTAAGAGCATAATTTTTGCATATTGTACATCTAAAAGAAAAATTTTGCATATTTTAATACAATATCTGCATATTATAAATTGATAAAAATTTTGTAATTTCTTGATACAATGCATTAACTCAGAATATTTTAAGTGCAAAAAGAAAATAAAAACTTAGAAATTTCTAATGAAAATTATATTACTTAAGCATGAATACTAGATATTTAAAATGTGGTCTGAAAAAAATAATATTTTGAGAGCATTTTTATTTTTATTTTAAGAGCACATATTTTGAAAGCAATTTTTATGCGCATAAAATCCTTTTTTAGAGCATAGTTTTGATTGTCATGCCAATTGCAGTTGCTATGCGCAATTTATTTGAGAGAATTATTACTTTAATATTTTTTGAAACTTATAGAATTAATTTCCATTTAACCTTAGAGTATATTTTTGAAATACGTAAAATTACACTTTAGGATTATTAATCAGATAAAAAAATATGCCTAAATTTCTACTCAAGTATTAGTATATATATATGTATATTTTTTTTTTTTTTAAGCCGGTTTATTCAACTTTTGATAAATGATCTTTTTGTAGAGATCGACAGTACTTAAATCAAAAAAAAAAACCGATTTTTAAACCGATTGGAAAACCGATCACCCTAACAGACACCCTGACCCATATATTCTTTTTATAGACCGATTTTTCTCATTTTCAATGATAAACCTTATATTAGACAAATATTTGAGGACTCAGAATATATAAACAAACCAAATATATCACCATGGTGGTTATGAAAAGAGTGGCTCATTTCTCAATTGGCGAAATGCCTGCATTTAGGTCTTTGTGCGTAAACTAAGAACAGCACACATTTGTCGGAAAGCAGACTGTTGCCAATTCGGGGTAAATGTAATGAGCGTTAGTAGATCTACAAACAATATCTGAAGGATGACGCTTATTAAAATTCTGATTATAAGTAAAATAGCAAACAGTTAACACCTTCAGTTTTATGCTTGGATTTGGGCTATTAATCATCAGGAATGAACCTGGCGAATTAAGTATTTCTAGTTCATTAACTCAAACATGAACTGGCCATTAGCAGTAAAAAAAATTGTAGAACAAAATTTTGCAACTCAAAATAATAACCCAAATCCTATTTGCCTGAGGTTGTACACTGCTGTGTTAGTATATAACATGCAAATCCACATAACCATAAGAAAAAGTGTTTATTTAATATAAATTTTATCAACTTAGTAAATTTTTGGAAATATATATTTTACTAACATGGAAACGTTTGTACGTGTTTAAGGTTGGTAAAAGTATTAGTTAACGAAAGTATGAGGCATGTTAAAGGACATTTGCTAATAAGTTACAAATATATGGTTAAAAAGATTGTGGTTTTGTTGCAGATAGCTATAAGTAAATTAGTTCTGCTTGAAGAAAAATACACACCACAGCCTGTGATGACAAACCAAAACAACATATATTAGAAAAAGGGAAAACAAATAATAACTAAACCACGTAACAAAACAAGAAGACATAAGAATACAAATTTAATTTAATGTTTTTTTTTTGTTATAGAAAAAACCAAAAAGATAATAGAATGACACACATTAACTGTCTAGTGGGAAAAAAGCCATTTTTTTAGAATTTAATAACAATATCTACATCAAATGATAGCTAAGACTTTCAGAATTCGTTTACGTTTCGTTTTTAATAGTCTTCATCTTCAGGTGAAAAAGGTAAGTTTGTTATTTCCAAAATTTTCATCGGAAAGCAAAAAAAGTTTATATTTTCTGGATCTTTGTAAGAAATGATGTCGATAGGACGGTTGTCGATTGAAATGGCTCACCGATAACTGCCATATATAATATATATCAAACGATCGAAAATCCTTTCGAGAATTTTCCTATAAAAATTCAGCAATATCGGATCATAAATTGCTATATATAAGCTAGGGACTTCGTTTTTGCAAAGAAGATTTGGAAATTTTTTTCTGAATTTTTTAACTGAAGTAATAAACCCAATCGGACCAATAAGAGCCGAGATATCGAGCAAAACTCATTTGTGACATTATGAATCCCTTAAGCTTAAGCTACAGCTTTCGTTTTGTTATAAATATTTTTATAAAGTTTCGGCTTTTTGAATTAAATATATTGGTCCTTAAACAACCGAGTTATAGGCAAAAATCTGAAAAAGATATTAAAAATTTGCACACGCAGACATATTTAAAAAGTATAGCAATGACTTTCAGTGTTATTTTTTTGTATAAGCAAGCAGTTTAGTTAACAATTATAATGATTAATGGTATTGTAGTTTTTTGTATATGCAGTTTTTTTTACCAAGCGTTGATTATGGAACAAATGTATGTATTATTTTTTTTAAGTATAAATATGAAAATATTAAGGCATACTATTTCTTTTAATTTATATTTAATATACATATATATATATACTCTTATAAAACTTAGTATCTAAAAGAGAGTATTTTGAGTAAACTATGAACAGTGTTGGTTTAGTTCTTTTAAGGCTAAATTTAGCTTTTTTTATTTTGCCTTTAATCTCAAGATTTTCGCTTTAGCTTTTAGTTTTTTTTTTCTAACCTTTTTTGATTTCTAAAATTGCCTTAAAAAACTAAAATTTTAGCATTTTAGCAAAGAATAAAATAATTTTTTATTTGCTTTTACTAATTTTATTTGTACAGAATCATCCATTTAACATTTTTTTGGTATATTAATTTACGAAAAAAATTGAGATTATTTATAATCAATAAAAATTTTGGCCTGCGGCGCTTTATTCTCCAAATCGAATATAACTTATGTAAATCATTTTATGGATTTATACAAACAATTATTGTAATTATGTTTTAATCAAATTCATTAACCATAAAAGTTATTTATAGAACAAATCTTATAAAAACGAAAAACCGTAAAAAATGGACATGATTAATCCAATTTTATTTATGGGAATTTTGAGGGCGATTTTAAATTGAATCCGCTTGCTGGCAGTAGAACTATATTTTATTTATAATACGAAATACTAATGAAGATAAAAAGGGAAAATAAATAACAAAAATAATAATTTATTTCTGGCCTTATTTTTTGGCATTTAGACTTTTTAAAATTTAAAAATTTTTATATAAATATACAGTTAATGTCTACACATATACTAAATTTCATTGTTGCACTTAGTTTCCTTCTACTTTTTTCCAATTTTAATATGGGCTCAATTCACTGTGTTTAAGGAACCTTAAAATTAATTTTGAATATTTTTTTTTTATTAGAATTTTTCCTATACAAAGGCAAATGGTAGGTACTTTTTTCGTTTTAGTTTTTTATTTTAATTATAAAGTTATATAATATCAACTTTTGTTGGTGTGTGTATACAATGTATTTACTATGGTTTAATTAAATATACATTCCTTTTAATTCGTACACAGCCTTTTATTATGAATATTATTTTAAGGTTCAAGGTACGCTTTATTTAATTTCTTTTTTGCATTATCATTGTATGCTTTGCTTATGTACTTTTCCAAGTATACATATATATATATATATATATATATATATATATATATATATATATATATATATATATATATATATAGATATATACAGTAAATTTAATTTTTAATCTTGATTCATTATGTGGAGTTTTTTTTATTAATTCATTTTTGTTGCATTTTTTTCTATTAAAATTCTCATTAAATGTGATTATATTTGGCTTTTGTTTTTGCGCATTTTATATTATATGCATGTAGTTTTTGTTGAGTATTTTATATATGTGTGTATGTTTATATGTGTTATAATTACATTGGCCTAAATGTATCCGATTAATTTTATCACCTAAATTCAAGCATGATTAATGACAGCCATAAATAATGTTTTTATAACAGAACGCTTGTATAGCATTTTATGTGAAACTTTTTGTAGTCTTAGAGAACCCTACAAGCAGCAAAGAAAGTAATTGATTTTATTATGTTATTAATAGATATTTTAAGAAAACTATTTATTATTTTATTGTATAATACGCGAAGCATTTTCGAGTTACTACTTGAGTTGATATTTATATAGTAATTAGATCAAAACTTTATTTTTTAATTTATACCAAAGTCAAAATTAAGAAATTTCTAAAACACATATTCACCATATATTTTTTGTTATATTAGTCGTATACTAAGTGGCAGATAACTGTTTTGATATGAAGGTAACTTAATGTTTATACGACAGCTTGTACATAGCAATAGATTTATAAGTTGTGCCGTATGCTAAAGCTTATTAATTGCAATTTTTTCACTAATTAGTAGCTGCTTTGAGTTAGTTATTTAGAAATAAAAAGAAACTTATCTCAGAGTTTAAGCGACAATATTTTTATTTTCATAAGAGATGTGTGTCAAATATATAGGAGAGGCACAAATCATTGCGCTATTACTTAAGAATTCTACAACGGGATTCGGACTAACAAAGTTGTATCGAACTCTAATATTATGCAAAAAAATCAATTTGTTCTCTACCAGAATGTCCTTCATGTCCGCAGCAAGTTAATTGAGAGACCTGTTAAAAAATATATGTTCCTTAGAATACAGTTTGAAACCAGAATTTTGGACAATAGAGCATTTCAGATAAAAATGACTACAATCTTTATTTTTGGATAGCAAACGCCTTCAGCTAGTTTGCGCAAAAATATTTTGTTATTGTGTTCGAGAGTAATTCTTCTATAGAGGCTCAAAATTATAAATTTTTTGATATTTGCATTTTAAAAAGAATCGGCAATATATTTTGGATATTTCCTTAACACCTTAAGCAGTTTTTTGAAATCTGAACTTTTCAATACAGATGTGCAAGAGGTTCCATTCGATATTTTGATAATTTTAGCATAAAGGTGATCGCTGGGAAGTTACTTAGGGCAGTAGCTTTCACGTTTTTGCACTTTTTCGTAAATATTTTAGTTATAGTTGTTTTGATGAAAACAAAAATAAATTTAAAAGTAATATTTTATTTAATATAAATAAATTTTTGAAAAATTTTAATATTTTGATATAAAGTGCTTCTTTTATTCTTGTATAACAAATATAAGTTCAATTATGAACCAATATTCCTAAAATTTGGCGTACTATTGTATACCGATATGAAATATGTCGAATTTCAGAAAAACAAAGGCATTTGTAATCCCTAAACTCCTATTCTGGGAAAAATAGGAGTTCATAAAAAGTATGGACCGATCATAACCAATTGCAACAGGATTCTTTCTTGTATCAAAACAATTATTCAATACAAATTTCATTGTTTCAAATTCCATTCGTCCATTGTGCTAAAGGATCAGATATTATTAAATAGAATATGAAAATGATCCCGGATCCTCCTTTTTTGTGTCATTTTATCATTATTAAAATTAAAACAATTTTGAATCAGCAAATTTTAAACCTCATAAATATTGAAATACTTCAAAAATTATTTAATAATTAATTAACCAGTTTGAATATTTCAATTCCGTTTTCGTATTTGGAATTAGCGGCCACAAATTTATAAAATTGTATAATATCTAAAATTACATAAGCTAATTACTTTAATGTAGTTTTCACCATACTTCAGATTCGTAACCGTTAGTGTCTGAAACCCATAAAATCATAATACGAATTTGAAGTATTCTATTTATGGCAAAAAAATTGGGATCATTCGCAAAATTTTTGGTAATAAATCTATATCTGCTAAAATAATTGTCGAATATATAGAACTTTAGAGGAGGACCTAAGCTTTCAGAAAAATCATTTTGTAGTGATATTTCTATCTCCTTCTAATTTCTCCTTCGAAAGAAATCAATAATAAAAAATATTGAATTTATCATCGTATATGTTGAAGCCAAATTTAAAACAATTTTTGTATATTGCTCTTATATTCTTCCTACGTGAAACATTCAAAATTATGAACAACATGCAAATGCGAAAAAATTATAGCTGCTCAATTCAAATCTGTTACCTCTAACACTATTCTTGGAGATTTTAGTATTCCAAACATAAAACAGTGCGAAACTCCTCATTCATGCTGATTCATTCATTGCAAATTAAAGACTCTTCCAAATAAATAACATAGTAAACAAGCTTTGCAAATTACCTGATCGTGCATTTGTTGATCAACCTGAAGAATTTAATATTCTTCGCATTAATCCATTATCAACACCTAAAGATGCTTACCGCCACACTCTTGAAATAAGCTTATACATCGAAATAAAGCAATGTAAATAATGAGATGGTTTTTGATTTTAGCAAAGCTGACTATTCTAAATCTACTTTGTTCTGAAAATTGGTTTGAATATATTCCTTAAATAAAGTATGTCCTCTAATATTGTCATCAGTTTGAATAAATTCTATGATGGTTTATTTAAATGTTTTAAGTAATAAATTTCAACGAAGACAAAAAATTGCCTACGGACCTCTTTGGAATACAAAATTACTCAATAGTTTGAAAATTGGGAAAAACAAACATTACAAAAAATACAAAAAGTTTATCTATTGATTATATGAGGTATTTCATATCAAGATCAGTTTGCAATCTGGGAAATATCCAACGTTATAATAATTATCTTTTTAAGGTAAAAAGAAATTTTAAAAGTAATCCAAAATACTTTTTTGCCAATTTGTAAATTCTATGCCTCGAGTCTCCTGATATCCGTCCATGGTGAACCTTGGAGATGAAAAATTCTCATATGATGCAGACATTTGCGATATGTTTGCTGCTTTCTTCGCATCCGCCTATTCTGATAAAGAATTACATCACCATTCCGATTATCCATACACAATTGCAACAGGAATAAATTGTCCAACATGAGACAAACCAATCATAATAACAGCTGTATAGAATCTAAATATTCTGATAAATTTAGACTGAATGGCGTTCCAAGCTGCATTCTCATAAAATGTTGACATTCCATTATATCTTCAATAGTCTACTTATTTAACGTATCAACATTTAGTGGTTTCGAAAAGATGGTAACTGAAATCCTTTCGCATCAAGATGTTTGTTATCTTTTCCCATTCCAGCATGGAATAAGAAAAGGGTGATCCACTACCACCAATATTTTCGAGTCCACAACTTCAGTTATAACTGCATTTGAATCCAGTTTACAAGCAGACATAACATATGAAAATTTCAGTAAAGGTTTCGATAAATCACGATTTCCTATTATTCAAATTGGATAAAGTAGGACTTTTTTCTGTTTTTCTTAAATAGATTACTTCATATCTTAAAAATAGATAAAAATTTGTATTATTTAGAGAATGTACATTGAAAAAAATTCCTGTTCTATCCGGCATTCCGCCAGGTAGTCATCTCCGCCCTTTATTATTCCTAATATTTATAAACGATTTATCACCTTGCATTAAGAATTCCAAAATATTAATATATGCTGATGATGTAAATCTAGCCCTAACTATTCTTATAAATGTTCCTTACTCCAATCAGACCTTAACAATCTTTATTAATTGTCTGGACTTAAGAAAATTTAAACACATGATGTTCCACAGAATAAGTTCAATACTCTGTAGATATACAATAAATAAATTTTATGTTCTAGGTTTCCTCAAGTTCTGCGGAAAAATTTAATGATCCTTATGTTTTCAAGTAATTATTCACATCTATCGTAAGAACAATCCTGAAACATGCTTCCGTGGTCTGGGTTGCTCAATACGAAGTCCATATAAAGAAAATTTAATCGGTCCAGAAATAATTACTCTTATTTTGTCTTCGTAAGCTTTCGTGGAATCCTAGCATTTATTTACCATCATACGAAAATCGACTACAGCTTATTGATCTTCCTACTATAGAAAGTGAAAGAAAATAAATGAATATTTCATTTGTAATAAATTTAGTAAACGGTTAAATTAATTCCGAGTGCCTGATTCGTAGGATCGAATTCGTAGTCTTAAATCGTCCAACTAGAAATTATACTCCTATAAAAATCAAATATTTTCGAACCAATTATTCAACTTTGATCCCAGAGACATACATACAATCAGCTCAACAGTTTTTACCCATATATTGATTTCTCAGTAAATCCAAACCCTATGAATATAGTGAAATAATAAGGCTCTATTATTGAATGGTTATGAAAAACATTGTATTGTAAATAGCTTTAAAACTGTAATTTTATTGACTTTAAAATAAAAAAAATATATTAAAATACTCTGCAATAACACGAGGTATGTTACAAGGAGTCAAATTTAATCACCTCGAGTATGTAAAAACTTCAAAAATCATAACTTCGCAAGGCGAGCCTTAGTTCTAAGATTTTTATATTTCTGCACAGTACTTGTTAAGATAAAGAAAGACATGTTCACTCACCTAAGTTATCTCTTTCAGATATATATGCTAAAATTTTGAACTTTTTAATTTTTGCCCTGACTTTATTTCGTTTTTCGGGAATAAATCCTGAGGTTTTTGGGGTAAATTTTTTTCAAAAAATGCTGTAATTTGTAATACATTCTCAAATAACATGTTGAAAAAAGTTTTCGATTATCTCAATTCGTCTAGCTGTGACAAATTTTCAAAATCATCAATCTGAAATCTGACTTTACAAATGGCTAATAAAGAAATATAGATAAATCAAGCCTTGGTTGAAAATAGTGAATTTTAAAAAAAAATTATGTTTATCGTTAAATTATAAAATACATATAGATCGATTTGACACTAAACTGCTTTCCGCCCGACCAGAATCGAATGCAGGAGTCCATCATATAAATAAATATCAGTTTTTTCCTCATCAGAAAGTCGTTCAAAATGATTCAATAATGATATTATATTCCTACTAATCGATTAAAGTTATTAAATATTGTTTATTTTTGAAAAATTGACAAATATTAGATGTTAAGGCCTTTTAAGTGATTATAAAGGAATGAAAGATTTTTTATTTTATACATTACATAAGAAATAATAGTAAAAATTTAATGCTATTATATTTTGTTATGCAATTAAAAAAAGTCTTTCTAAATGTTGACTTTTTTCATAAAATCTGCACCCCTGCTTTTGTTTTGGATGAGAGGGATGTGGTTTAGTGCCAAATTGATCCAAATATATAAATATATATATATATATATATATATATATATATTAGATTAGTAGCATCAATTAATTAAAAAATGCTCATGTAACATTTTTTTTTATTAATCGATAAACATGAATTTGTTTTATGAAATTCATCATTTTTGATTTATATTGGAGGAGGGTGCAAATTTAAATCAATTTAAGATTTCATTATTAGCCACTTTCAAGTACTTAAAGAAAAACATTATTTTTTAATAAAACTGAGAAAAATTACAAAATTATACGTTATTGTATTTAATAACCATTTTTCATACTAATTTCAAAATGCCGATTTTGAATATTTTTCAACATATTGTATCTAAATGTATTAAAAATTACAGAATATTTTTGAAAATTTTTAAAAAATCTTTTTAACTGTGGGAGGTAATTGAGATGAGTAAATATGTTTTTTTTCTTTATCTTGCTAAACACTTTGAAGAAATACAAAAATCTTAGAAATCGCATTAGATTTGTAGAATTTATGATTTTTTTAAACTTTTACAAACCCGACACTTTCTAAAGCAAGTGAGAACGATTGTAAACTCTGACCGGAAAGTTTAAAAGTGTTTGCTCATGGTAAAGTCCCTTGGAAATGAGGACCAAATAAACGGACTCCTATGATATATTCTCATGACGCCAATATTAGTCCTACCATTTGATTCCTAATAACAGAATAATTCTAAAATCCATATAAGCCCAACTGGTCACTAAACTTTAGATTTGCAATGATCGGTATTTCAGAAGCCCTGTTACACACGCAATGAAAAACTATGGTGGAACCATATCCGAATATTGCCATATTACTTGATTTTACGTACATAATCATAATAAAATGGTTGAGAGGAAATAATAAATGGTTCAGCGGGGACAATATTTTTATTGTATGTGAACTTAGAAATTCATTGTAAACGGCGCAATTAGAAACAAAAATATTATACTTGAATAATTTATATTAAAATTAATCCACTTACCTAAGTTTCTGGTAATTATTTAATCCTTATTTTTTAAAAAATGTATGTATATCTAAATATTTCTATTGTGGATTTCGCAAACTCTTTTCTTTAGAACCTTTTAGCACTCCTAATATAATCTATTTTATTGTTTTCCTTGCGTATTAATTATTTGAAATACTTCCACAATTTAAAACACTTATGTGAAATATTTATATCCAATTTTATTTTAATTAAAAAAATTAATTTTAATTAATTCAAATTTCAAATATATATTCAATATATTTTCCGACATATTTTTAGCACGACCACAAATATGCTTTGTGCAATATGTTCACTAAACTGAATAAAAATAAACAAATATACTTATTATCAAATATAAATTATGTATGTTGTTGTCCATAAAAAGCAAATATATTGTTTTTGAGTCAAAACAAATACAATAATATTTTCGTATATTGAAAATAATTTTTTGTACATAAAATTTTACCAACCATAACGTTATTCCAACTCAAACATATTGCTTAACATGATGCGTCAACAATATAATCGTAAAATTTTAAACAAAAATATAATTGCTACAACCAATTTTTTTAAATAAAATATATTCAACAATAACGATGTTTGCGATGACAATATATTATTGTGGTAAAAATATTATCAATAATATTTTCAAAAAATTTTACTTCGTTTGAGAACTCAATCATTTAAAATCTTGAATTATAATTTATTCTTTATAAAAATAATTAGTGTCCCAAAAGTCTTATATGTATCAAGTATTATATCTATGAACTTTTACGCACTTTGCTGTGACTTTCGTTGTCGTTGGCATTGTGTATCGATGTACCAATCAACGCCTATTATTATAATTTTTTCCAAAGCGTGATGCAATGCTTTTATTGCAATGGAATCACTAGATTATTTACACGGAATGTTTTGAAGTGATAAATGAGAATACAAAAATAGCTAAATTAAATAACTGACCGAAAATACCGTTGATCGTTCCTTAACTTACTTTAGTATTTTATCATTCTAAGTCATTTGGTACTACTCTTCATTATCAATACGTAGGGTGATATTTTGAAGTCTATTATTTAGAAAAAGTCAGGATTCATAGATGTACATAATAATTGTTACTATGCATACAAATTCATTTCATTTCAATCACGTAATTTATTATTTTTATTTTTTATCATCCTACAAATTAAGATTATAATCGTTTTTGCTACCTATATGTAGAATATTTTTTTATATACAAACAAACATGTTTTTTTATAACCACCATAAAAAAATGGGGGATATATTGGGCTTGTCATTCCGTGTATAACATTTCGAAAAAATCATTTAGGACCTTATTAAGTACTTATCTTTGGGTCCTGCACACTGATCTTATCTTTGGGTCCTGAACACTGATCAAAAAACCCTTTTTTGCAGAAATTCCAAAATGATAAGTTAAAAATTTTAGAAAGTAAAAAGTTTTATAAATAGCAACAGACCAAATCATCAAGTACATATATTAAAAAGCACAACTTGGCAACGTTGACAGTCTGAGAAGTTATTAAAATTGGTAATTTAATATTACCTTTTACATTTTTATTAAAATGGAGCTAGTATTTTGAAAGCTATATCGCAATACTTCAAATATATATATATAAATGTTGTATAATGTAAACTGCAGCCTAGGGGATGTTTTTTTAAGACCTTGGTTTTAAATTTTATATAGCTAATGTATTTGTCGTTAGTTTTAAATTTTGTGGTCATACGAATGGTTTATCAAGGTAACCTATAGTTTTGAAAGACGAAAAGTTAAGTTTATACATGAACTTGCACAAATGTAAAAAAAGTGAAAGTGTTCGCCATAGTGTCTACTTTATGTAACAAATCAGATATCGCCTGCATTTTTCGGCAAACTTTTGCAATCGTCAATTTTCTTTCAATTAAATCTTGGTAAGCTTGATCGCAAATATCTTGGTTTTCACAAACAAGTTGTCGAAAATATTATGTTCTAACCTATTGAGTGGGTTCACCAATCAATGAGAATTTAAAAACTCACAAAGTAATTAAAATAAAGTCAAAAGCAAATAAGTAAATACCATATTGAAAAAATATACTGTAATAAAATCATGTATTATAGAGGTTTATGCAAAAATATTTAAAATCGGCTCCTATAAATATTACTGTTAATTTTAGAAAAAATTACTTCGATACAACCTAAAAAAGGAAACAACAATTATTTTTAAATTTATGCCAAAAAAAGTGAATTTTTGAACAGTGTTTAAGTAAGATTCTGATTTCTTTCCGTCTGTCCGTTTGTTGTAAGTAGGATAGAGCTCGGGCGAATCACCCAGAGTTATATATTCCATGAATATCTCTAATATTTTACATATATTTTCTTTCATCAAACACATTTATTAATTTTATCTTTCTTGTATTACACTTTATAAAATATTTTTAATCTTATTATTATTTTACTCTCTGTTGAATTGCTCTCTGTTTAATTATGAAACATTTTACTTTAATTATTTTTACTGTTCTACCTTAAATTATCCTAAACTAGTTCTTGCTGTTATATCTCTGTAATACATGCTTAATAGTCATAATTAAAAATGATTGAAATTGAGTTTTAAGTTAAACGTCAAAATGTAAAGTTGAAATCAATCGAAAACAAATAAAAATATTTTTTCAATAATAATAAATAAATGATCTAGTTTTAATAAAATTATTCTAGGAGGACGAAATTTGGCTCAAATATTTTCCTTACATAAGGTGAGTTAGGTATTGAAAATAGGCAAAATTCGTTCATAAACAAAAAAGCTATGTACAAAATACTAGAAGCACAGGTGTCCATTGCAACTCCAATTTAAAATTATTCGCTGATGTATCATAAATAAAGCATGTACGATAATAAAATTTTGTGCAGATCCATAAAAAATCCATAAAGTGAAATCTTAAATTAGGATAACACAGAAAGTTGAAGAAGGTGGGTACGACAGATTCGGCCAAGCCGAATAAATATTTTTAGTTATTGTTATAATCACTTTACGAATTTACGGTTATAGAGCGTTAAAATACTTTTTATATTGCGATTGAAAAAAAAAACTGAATAAATATAAACTAAATGAATATAAAATTCTTAACAATATTGATTGAAAATAAATGATAAATTATCTTAAATGCAACAGTAAATTTTTCCTGACGAACCAGCAAATTATTTAATATTTAGTTATTTCTTTTCACTATTCTATTATTATTATTATTTTATTTTTTATCTTTTTGAATATGGTAGGGAAAAATTGTATAAAACGTAACATATATATATATATATATATATATATATATATATATATATATATATATATATTATATATATTATTAACTATCAATGGTTATGTGTATGTATTTTTGCATGTGTATAGTAATTAATTAAATTATGATATATAACCATATTAACTGTCTATATTTATATATAAGCTGAGGCTATTTTATTTAGCATATACTATAAAAACTAAGATCAGCAAAACTATTGTAATAGGTTTTATCTAAAATAATTTTATTTAAGACTATAAAAATTTTAAACTTTATTTGGTATGATTTTATGTACGAAACTTTAAATAGCTCAAATTAAGCACTGATCGAAAATAATTGCTTATTATATCAACTGATTTTTCTTGTATACCAATTTGTTTAAATACAGCCCTTAAATTTTATCATATTCCAATTCTATTTATCATGAATGTCAGTTTCTATGTATGTGCTTTCATATACTTTGCAGCTTTATATATTTGTAGTAGTATTAGTAATTTCATTGGTTTTAACTATAAAAAAGAGTTTTATGGTCTCATGTCTTTCTTTCTTTTGTATTTGCTGTTTCCGTTTCCTGTAATTTTTCCTTTGTTTATTTTTTGTGGTATTACTGTGTTATCAATTTTAGTGTTTAATTAAACTGTCTATATCGTTTAGCTGTTCAAAGGATATTAAATATAAAAACCAAATAATGAAAAGGGGGACAAGAAATTTTATAGCTTAAGTAAGAAATATTAGAATTTTATCCTTTTGTGGGAAAAACTTGAATATTGTATTGTATATTTGCACGTATATAATTTTTTTAAGAAAATTTTTATTTACAGGTATAATAACAAAATGGCATATGTTTTTAAAGTGAGTGTTCATTAAGCAATGGATGCTTTTATGAAATCTAAAGAAAATTCCTTTCGATTATACTAGTCGTCAAGGAAATCCTCCCTAAGAAGCAAGTGAGTAGACTTTATTGAATTTTACGTATTAAACGAGAGTCTTGTTGCAGTTTTTCCTATCACGTACTGAACCCTCTTATTAGGCGGTCATAATAGTATAACTTTAGAACTGTTTGTACAATTTAGATAAATAGAACTTCAATAGAAAAAGAAAATTACCTTTAAGCTATCTCAACATTATTTTTTTATTCGCTCAATTGTTTCAAAGTTATTTGGAAATTAGTGGCGAGAAAAAAATTAGTACTTCATTCAAAATTTGAAAAATTTTGGTCTTTAAAATTTATGAAAAAGATAAAAATGATTTTTAATCTTTTATCATAAAGTGAGGTACATTGCAATTAAAATAAACTATACATTATGAAGATTTACAAAGAAATACTCATATTCATAATTAACTGAAAAGAACTATAGTAAAAGTTCATGTAAATTGTGTACCTATATGTAGGGGAAAGTGTTTATAATGGAAAATTATACTTATTTTTTTGGCGATTTTTAATCTCTTTTCAAAAAAGGTTACTGGTAAATGTTTGTCATTATTGCACTATACTTGTGAATTATATTTCATGTATCAGATTTCTGATTTTATTGCTTTTCGAGTGCAAACAAATAAAATGTACTGAAAAAGTTTTTTTAAGTGCTGATGTTTCTATGGAAAATATCCAAATTAAGACCGTTATTTTATACATACTCACACTGCAAAAAATGTGGTTCCAAAAACATGTGCTTTCTCAGATCTTTATTTGACTTAAAAATTAATAAAATCAAGTATTGAATTAGTAAAATCAAGTATTCAAATTCGTAAGTATTTTATTGAAAAAATTTTAATTTTTTTCTCATTAAAATATTTTTACTATTTATAAATTTTAATATTTGGAAATCTTAAGAAATTCAATAATATGGTTTATTAAAATCAATAAAAAAAAATTATTAAATTTTTTGCAGATTTTGAAACAATTTTTATTTTTTGTTTAATATTTTTTTTAACATTTTCTATAATATATAAAATAATTCGGACTGAACGTTAGTATTGTATTTTATTATGTAAATGCATGTATAAAATTTTGGTATAGAGAAGCGAAAGTTTTATATAATACTAACTAATTAATTGAGACTTTTTAGATGAAATATAATTTAATAGTAATACACAGTATATAGTATGTAGATAATGTGTAATTATGCTGGTGAAAAATAATGGTGCCATAACTAATAGTTTATGTATTCATGTATAGTAGTATGTAAAATATACATATATGAATAAAAAGATATATATGAAATAAAAGAAGACACGGCACTATTTCCAAATTTCATTAGTGGCCAAAACCATCTAAAACAGAAACGCAATTGTTATCAATTGCAGCATTTTCTAAATGAATTCAACTTACATACCTTTTAACGGAGTGAAATATCTAAATTTCAATGAAACCAAAATAGATATGATATAACAAATGTAGCGCCAAAACCGTACAACAGTGCAATTTACGATTGCAAACATGTATCATTTTGTTAAGGACCACTTCCGCTAAAGACCACTTCCGAAAAATACTTTTAAATGATTCGAAATAGAAAAATTAAAACACATTAAATTATCTTCAAGAAGTTGAGTTTCTTTCGCATAATTATATCACGATAGGGAGCTACATGTTCCGGCATACAATTGAAAGGACATAGTTTAATCGTCTTGGGGATTATACAGTAATATACAATAGATCCCATCATTTATGCGATATATTGCTACATGAATACGTATTTCATATGCTTTTGATTCATCTAGAAGATACACAAAAATACATATTTGGTAATGAAATATATACGATAATTAAGGCAAGTTAGCTCTGTACTCCTTCAAATGATGGATTTTATAATTTTTTGTGTCAACATTTTTATAATCTTATTTATTTTTATATTTTTAATTGTCAAAAAACAAGATTTACAAGCAATAAAATAATATATTGAAACCAAACAATTTTTTTTATAAAATTTTATTTAAAGTTAAATAATGATTTATTTAAAAAATTCTAGTCATAAATTTTTCTATGCAATAAAATAGAATTTAAATCCAAATATTATTTTTTATTGAATTTAATTTAAAAACAAATAATGATTTATTTAGAAAAATTTTTTAGCCATAATTTTTTCTGCGTAGGACAAAAATTTTGGGGTATCGAACTTTACCGCAAAATTTTTTGTAATTTAGCAAAATTTTCATAATTTTTGTTTTTCCAACTTTACTGCAAAAAATAGTAAATAGCTTAATAACCAATGATCCAATCATTTAAACATATTTATATAATAAAATTTAATAAAACAGATAAAAAAATGTGATGCTTAGTAAATGCAATAGAACATACGAAAATTGTAAATAAATCAATAAACTCCAGAGCGATAAGAACAAAAATTCTTAGAACCAACATATAACACTACATTTGCCTATTAAAGGAAAAAATCCTGGATTAAAAGATCGCGGAAATAGTGGATGCTGTAAAAATACTCGTTAGATATGATGAAACATATGCAAGTGATTTGTACACTTTAAGTGTGAGAAAATTATAGCAATTTATTACACCTTTGAATTAAACTATTACAAATACGAGAAAAAACTGCATGTTTTTATAAATTTTATTTCGTTATTTCCTATTAGTTTTATCAGTTATTACCTATCTGTTTTTATCATTTACTTGAATTTTGGTATTCGGGTGGTCTCGTAAATATAAAATTCATTTAAAAATATTTAATAAACTCTAAATATATTTAAATTTGCCGTTTTTAATACTTCCCAATTTATTCCAACATTTTCCATTTGTCAAAAAAAAGTTGTTTTGAAAAAGCGTTGAAAAATAATACCGAAAGATATTTAATTTTTTAATGCAAAACATTAGACAATGATCCTTTCTATACAAAAATTCCATTTGAGGATTCAAATGATTATTGGCTGGTATTTTATTGAAGTTAATTTAAAGTATATTCCACTTTGCCCCAATCTTCCCTAATAATTATAATGTTTGCTTTACGTAATATTAAGTAGAAATAAATTTTTTTTACTTAATTGTGAATAAAGCAAGGACTGAACAATATAATAAAAATCGCAATTTAATTATTATTTTTAAATTTTTATTTTTTGTTTAAAAAGAACGATTATTATTGATTTTTGTTTTTTTTTTTAAGATTATTTTTGATGACGGTTGTGTTTTTTCATAAAAATAATTCTGTTTTGGTAATCATAATTTTTAAGGTAAAAAAAAAGATAAATAAATAACCGTTATTTTATAATCAGAAAATAGTTATAATTTGAGCAAAAAATAAAACCGAAAAATAATGTTATTTATTGAGTTTTTTTTTTAATCAAGAAACATTTTTTTTTTGCATATTTGGAAAGGGCGATTAAACAAAAAACTATAAAAGTATTCTAAAACATGTTTCTAAAATTCTTGGATCATATTGATTGTTTTTAACAAAAAAAAAGTTATCATAATCATTATTTACAACCCCTTGAATAAAATCAAGATTTTTGCATTAGTTTTGATGAGACATTGCTTATTTTATTCATAGCATTCTTAAGTTTATGATTAAGTATAAAAAACTAAAAAGAACTTTTAAGCAAACAAATTCTTAAATTTTGTTTAAAACGAGAAATAGATTAAAAAAATTTTTAAGTTATTACGAATTCTCTAAACTATAAATGTGTTTTAGAGCATTTGTTTAAGAAATGTACAAACAAATATTTAATTATTTGAGAAATGTTTAAATGAATTGCTATTTTTACTTAAATTTTTTTCTCTAGGATAATTCAGACTTCTTTTTCTGCTTATTTTAAAAATGTTAATTTTTTAAGACTGTTTTAAAACTCCAATTTCAATTTTTTAAAATTTTAAACAAAATTTCAAAAAGTTCGCATAAAAGTATGAAGGTTTATAAACAATTAAAAAAGAATTAGGTTAATATCTTATATGAGTAAGCCACACCTGCGATTTAAGTTTTGCCGACTTCAGCAAAAAGGCATTTTTAGCGGGTTTCTAGTTATAAATTCAATTTTTTTAGAACTGCTATTCAGGCTAAACCGTATTATTACAGAATAAGATAAGACATATCACCAGAAATACATTCTGAAGTATTTGCGATAATTGAACAATGATAATATTTAAAAATCGAAGGACAAATGAACAAAATTTTGAATATTTGAAAGCTTTAAGGAATTTAAATTAAAATTTTATGGAAATAAACCTGAAAGACTTTCCATAGAAAAATCTTATAAAAGCCTAGTGTTGTTCTAAGAGTGCTAATTATAACAACTTAAATGTCTATTTACACAACATTAGTGTTTTAGATGCTTATAAAATTGTTAAATAGTCTAAAATTAGAATTTCATATCGAACGATTAGGTAGGTATGTAGGTAGGGAAGGGTTGCCCAGCACTCATAAGAGTGCTTGTGCTTCCACTCGGAGACCTAAAGGTCCATTGTGAGTCCCTTCGTAAAGAATATAGAAAGAAACTACAGATGAGATATAGAAAAGAGCAGGAAGGAAAATGATAGAGAAAAAGCTGAGACCAAGAAGAGTATAGAAGATTAACTTTAGGAATAATTTTGTACGGGAAGGTGTATAGAAATTTCATTAAAAATTATTTATTTTTTGAGAAACTAAATTAGAATATTAAAAACATTGTTCAACACGATAGTCCAGGACAAAATCATTTTATTATATTTTTAGTCCTTGGAATACTGACTATAACTTTCTTTAATTTAAAATTAAGGTAAGAAATATAAAAAAGTTGATGAGTTAAAAAATTTGTTTTCAAAACTTCACAGAAAAAAGTTTGTACATAAATATAAAAATTAACTTTCATTGATATCAGTTAATAATAATGTCTTAAATATTAAAACCTTTTTACATTTTTGAAATGAACAAAAAGTCCAGAAGACTTAAACAAATTGTTTAAATTTTCACTTATATTTTCAATTTGTAACTGCATGTTCGAAATTTTCTTTAATTTTCTTCTTCATATAATATAATATAATATAATATAATATAATATAATATAATATAATATAATATAATATAATATAATATAATATAATATAATATAATATAATATAATATAATATAATATAATATAATATATATCATATTTGATTCATAATATTTATGAAAAAAATTTTCAAATATATGAATTTTTTACTCTGTGTTTAAAGTATATACAATCAAAAAATAGAATTCAACTTAGATTTAAAGTGTTAAATAAATATGCTTAATGGTGTACTAATAACTTAAAATATAACAAAAGTTTGTATCTGTGAATAAAAGTAGTGGCTCGAACAGGAAGAAAGTATTAATTAGTCTGTACCGAAAAATATTTTATTTTGTTGGTTTTAATAATTTAAAACTGAAGGAAAAAATGTATAAAAGTGTGTCAGTAATATAGAAACTAAAAGAAAGAATTTGGTTAAAAAGAATAAATGTTCCTTTGGCGTTCTGTTGCATTTATTGTTATTGGTGGAAATTGGTGTGACAATGTAACTCTTTCGTACAAAAAAAAAAAAAAAACCTGCTGAGGACATAAGCCCTTAAAATAATCTTATTTTATGATTACGGTGTCAGATTTAATTCAAGTTGCGTAGTTTTGCCGCATTGCAAAATCTAATGGGCAACACTTCATACTTTTGCTGTTCCTGTTAGTGGGATTTACTTCAACCTAAAAACATTTGTATAGATATTTTAGGAGCTGTGTAATTAATTCCGGACAAGACAATCACTTCATAGCAGGCAATCCGCATTATATTATCTACTGAAGTAAAATAAATTTTTGAACATCGCCCCATCCACATAATTTTCACATCATTAATATTTTGCTCTCTGACAGAAACTTTACATCTGTGGTGATATATATATATATATATATATATATATATATATATATATATATCATATATATATATATATATATATATATATATATATATATAAACAATATACAAATATTATTATATATATATATCGTTTTTTGCTTTTTTGAAGTCTGTATCTGTATATATATAAGTCAGAAACTTCGTTTCTGCAAAGAAGATTCGGAAATTTTTTCTGAATCCTTGTGCTAAAGAAATCGGTCTAATAATAACCGTGCTATCGCACAAAACCCATTTTTGAAGATCTCGTTTGAGCTACGGATTTCGTTGTTATATAGATCGATCCTAATTATTTTTATAAAATTTCGTTTTTCTGAATCAACCAAATTGTTTTATAAACATCCGAAAGGCTGAAAAATTTTTTAACAATGTATACACATAAACATTTATATTTAAGCATTGTGATGACTATTAAAGTGCCTTGATTTGTATAGAGACAAAAATTGTTGCAAATATATCCCCCTAAAATTAAATATTGATATGTTTTGATTCCCCAAAATATTTCGAATTATTTATTTCGTTCGTGTGAGCTTGACAATTTTTAAAATACCTCCAAAAATATGGTTTTCAATTAACAGTGTACATAATGTTTAAATTTCGTAAAAAAAAATACAACATAAGATAAGAAATTAGTTTTCATTAATTTTCAACCTCGCGAAATTAAAATCTTAGTAAAATTTTCTAATATTTTATTTTAAATATTTTATTATTAAAATTTGAATATTTTGAAAATTTACCATAGTAAATTCTATTTCATCATTGCAAAGGCCTCATTCAATACTACTGATATATGTATTCATTTAATCCTTTAGTTAAACAAATTATATTTTGGGATTCTCGGTCCATAATTGGTTATGTTAAATTTTATGTCAAACAAATGGTTAGCTAAGAAAATAAATGTCACCAAAGGTATATATTTATCATGAAAACTATAAATTCATGTAAATAGTGACTAAATTTCAAAAATCTCTTTAATTCGATTATCATCACGGTTTTAAAGGAACTTATTGTATTTTTCATAAATTCGTCTATATTTAAGTATAATAAATACTTTCCTGTGACTAAATTGCAATAATTGGTAATTTTACCTTTTAGGAACGAAATTCATAAGATTGACCCTCTTGCTACTAAAGGGTTAATTACGTATTATCTTCAAGAGTATCAGGATAGACCATTATATTAAAACCCAATGTGTATTGAAAAATTTCGAAATATATAAAATTATATGTTAGAAAAAGGAAAATAAGACATAGCGATTATTTAAATGAATATCTCAGGTCTTAGTATGTCTCTATTACAATTTGAAGTTAATTTTCTTTTAACGAAAATTTTGATACTGATATTGGAAGAAATAGGTATTTTTAAGGTATATTTAAACATTCAGATGTAATATTTTGGAAACATAACGGTCTTCATTTCTAGAGGGTTGCATTTTCATCTTTTTTGCTGAGGCTCTTAAATGACTCTTAGTGCTGAAATTTTTTGCATAAGCAAGCATTTTAGGTATATATGTTGTCAGTTTGTTTGTATATACATACATAAATATAAGTTGTTGTATTTTCTTTTTTTTAAGCAACCATTGCTTGTGGAACAAATGTGTGTAAAAGATTCTGCAGTAACGAATATAGCACTCTAATTTGTTTTTTATATAAAACCTATGTGAAAGTACACATACAAATATGTCAGTAAAATAGTGAAAACTACAAATTGTTTTCAGATTGACAAATTATATTTACCCTGTAACTTCTCAAATTCTAAAATTTCTGGACAATCAAATTCATTCAAAGCCGTCTGGCAACCCCAACTGTAACAGATGTCTAAAATTTCATTACAATCTTGACGCCCCCTAAAATAAAAGTTCTTATTAACTTTTAGTTTATTTTTCAAAAATTCTTTAAGACAAAAACGAAAAAACAGTTAACCCACAAAATTAAGTATCTTTGTATAGAAGTGTAATTATGACTGTCATCAATGTTGAAACATTAGCTCTGTAGTGCAAATACACAAATATTATTATATATTATTAGAGTGTCCGACGAAACAGCTTTTTTCTTACAATTTTGATATACACCTAAAAAAAGTTGGTTGGAAAGTGGTTGTAATGAACAAAAATTTACTAAAAATTTTCAATATTTTATTATAATTCCAGAAAATAAATAATTTAAATCGATTGTCTATATTGACGGTAATATTAATGATATTTACAATAGAAAGATTAGTTGATAAATCTAACTGTACGTATGTAAAATAAACAAAGCTAATTCGAAAAAGGCAACTGAATTTTGCTAACGTTTTTTTTAAGAAATATTGGTAGTAGTAATTAAAAACTCTATTATATTAGAATATATAAAACTGCAACCATTTTTTCAGTTATACTTCTAGCCTTGATATAAATATAAGAAGATATTTCCACTTCGTTCTCATTTTTTTTAACTTTTAAGCCAATTATTTGATATTTGTTCATTTGTAAATAAACAAAAAAACTTTGCACAAAAATAAAAAGTGAAAATTAGTTTAGAAATATTTATTATTGCGTGTAAGTCACATTTGCAATTAACCACTTTTGTCGTATACATGTAATTTTTTGGGACTTGAAAAACTAACATTTAATATATACTTGAAAATGATAGCTCACAAATGATAGCTCTACTAAATATAAGAAAATTTGTCAAGATATAATTTCGATAATTTTTAAAACTTTTCTCAATATCCTTGAATATAAAAATGTAAATAAACAATTCGAATTTTTTAGAATTTGTAAGGTAGTACGATTTGAGAGAATAAAATCAGTGTTGAATTAAACGTCAGATCATTATCATAGCAACGAAATGAAAGATCGTCGCTACTATATTATTTTTATATAATGCTACTAGCTATTTTAGTACAATTCTGTTTTGTAACGTTTAGTTACAAATATTACACCACTAATATATTAGCATACATTGTAACTGCTGTAGCAATTACAATACAACAAAAAAAACTTTATAATTCTCATATGGTTTATATAAATTTAAATATAAATAATAAACATTATAATGACACATTTAAGTAATGACCAAAATATCGATTTTTTTATATTTTGCTCTTAGGGATCAAAGTTTCATCAGACACGACCGAAGTTTTTTCTTCCGAATTGTAGCCGAATCCGTGGTTAGCCGATGGAGAGTCGAAGAATTTATCTCATCAGATCGTAGTAATATATTCGTAGTTAGCCGATTGAGATTCGAAGAATTTATCTCGTAGAATTGCATTTAGTATATAGAGTAGCTCAGACGATCCTAGTTGACCAATTGGGAACTGCTGAAATATTTATCTCAGCGGATTCTAGTTTGTTGTCAGAAACGAGCCGAAAAATTTACCTCGTCGGATTGTATATAGTATTCAGCTTTAATTTTCCAGTAAATTCTAGTTAGCCGACTGAGAGTCAAAAAATTTATCTCAGCAGATTACATTTTAATATTTGGTTTATTGGAAGCATTTGATAAACCAGTTAGTCCTATAATCGTAATCATCCGGTTAATTAATCTAACACATTTGACTAAGAATTAACTTTGCCAACACTGTTGTTGTCTATCTTAGTTAGCTATACCTCTGGTGCTGTTCGTGTCACGATGGAACAAAGTAGCTCTGTGGTAACGTTCAAAGGAAGAAAGTGAACAGTATACCCCAACTGGAAACAAAATATGAATTGCAGTTTTCATAACCAACGGATTTTTAAGGCAATCAAAAGTATTTTTTATATGTATTTGACATTTATTAAAAAAAAATATATATATATATATATATATATAACAAATAAGATTTTTTATTTATTGGATCTTCTACATATAACATGAAAAGGTAAGAATTATAAAGATGAAATACATATGATAGAGATGATAGAAATGATATGCTAGATACATACTGATGTTTGTAAACTCCATAGATATTTTTGCATATCTAATCAATACTTATTTTTAGAACCATTATTTTTCGTTATGCGATCAAGTACTATGCTATCCATTAAATTTGGTTATTATATATATACGATATATTATATTTTGGAATCACCTATATTATTGCTTAATGTTTTCCAAGTTATACAGAAAGTATTAAGGTCGACATATCGACGTTTTTTTCCATTATATAATAAAATGACAAATTTCGAGATAAAACTCGAAACTTTTTTTTTTTTTCGATAAAATCTTATAGACCCTTGGTTTCTAATCCCAGGTAGGGAACCGAAAATTTATTTTTTTTATTTTGTATTTTTACTTATTTATTTACTTACTTATATTTATTTGTTTTTTCAACGGGATACTCTATTTTATATACAGGGAACAAATATGTATACAAGATTTTGAAAACATTACCATCTTTAAAGAAACTTACATTTTCTATATCACTATAACCATTCAATAATAATGATGATAATTATGACATTACAAATAATGATGTTTAATGTTTGAGGATGACAACAACTGCATAAGACAGCTGGTGTAATATTAAGAGGTGTGTAATATTTAATAATAAACAAGAAGAAAAATGTTAAAAGATCTACTTCTTTGCTTAACTCCAAAGCCAAAACAAAAAAAAAAAAAAAAAAAACAAAAATAACGTTAGTCAATACCCGGGTAACTTAGTGTGTTTTTTGTTTGATTACCATATATATAAATATATAAATATATATATATATATATATATATATATATATATATATATTTAACTAGTTATAAAACTAAGATCAAACTGGTAAATATATTTATAAATGATATTTAACTAGTTATAAAACTAAGATCAAACTGGTAAATATATTTATAAATGAGTATGTTCCCGGTGTCTGTCTACCCTTCCATATTAGAAATTTAACGAAACTGTAAGTCTCAATTTTTAAGATAATTTAACGAAATTTGGCTTTATATGGTGCAGTAACGAACTATATTCAAATTACTACGCAGTGGTTACTTATTATAAGAATAGGGTTTCGACGGTCATAAATTTTTTAAATATTACATATTTCAGTACATATAAGAGTTTTATATACGTTAAAAACTCCATTTAATTTTGTAAAGTATTTATTTATTTTTATTAAAGTAAAAGGAACACAGTATAAAAATTTTGTGGGGTTTGCTCCTCAAAAATACATAGCACCTATATAAGGCCCACTTATGAAAATCATTAAAATATGCATAAATTGGTATTGGTACACAGTATGTTTTTTCTATACGTAAGATTCTAAAAAGTATAAATTGTAATTCATGTAAGAAACCTTCTAAAAATTTGTCAAACTCGACTATAACTTTTCTACAATCCTAAATAATGTTGTCAGTGATGACGCAGTGCTCTGTCAAGGTTGGAGCTACAACATTGACAAATTATGTGATCTGACACGATTAGCGAAAATAATATCAATAGCTTGAGCCTCTGTATGGCATTTTAAGAAAGAAGTGTTCGAAAAGTTGCACTTTTAAATTCTTCGCACAATTATTCCTATCAAATCGTTCGAATTATTCGAATGAGCATTAATCGAATGTATACCCTACTTGCTAGACAAAGAAACTACTTAGAGTGTTTCTTTTTAAGCATAAAGAAATATGAAGCAACCGTTACATAAGGTTTATATTAAAAGTGTAGTAAAAATAAATAAATGAGTATATGCATTTGTAACAAGCACATACACTTGTTATCTATTAAAATGGGTGGATCATATACTATTTTTGTTTCTTCTCCTTTTTCCAAAAACAATCAAAAATATTATTTTCATTTGACATTGTATACATCTGGGCACACAATTTTTTATTTGTTTCATATATTATCTATACACGTATATACATACATACTCAAATAACATACAACCATTACTTATGTATTCACACGTATATGTAT
The DNA here is from genome assembly GCA_932274085.1 of Protocalliphora azurea. Lineage (NCBI taxonomy): Eukaryota > Metazoa > Arthropoda > Insecta > Diptera > Calliphoridae > Protocalliphora > Protocalliphora azurea. Next base: position 85,647,624 of record OW026523.1, read on the forward strand.
ATGTTTGCTAAAGCGTCATATTAAGTATTTATATCTTTTCACTTTTTTTGTCAACTTTCATTTTCATTAATTACTTTTGTACCTAAAATGTACCTAAAAAAAGATGATGTCTGTGAATATGTGTAGGCATATTTAATGTAAGTTTAGTATTTCTTACAGCATGTGAGTGTGTTAATTTCACTTGATACAAGTAACGTATATTTTGATATTCTTAATAACAGCTAATTTTAAGTTGTAACAATTTATTATGTGTATTTTTGGAATTAAAGCTGGTGTCATTTCAAATAATTGTGCATTATATGTGTGTTACTACAAACAAACAAATAAAAAGATATGAAAAACTAGTTCTATTTATTTTTTTTATTTATTTTTTTTCTATTTATTTTTTTTATTATCACAAATTTAAGGAAATTGGTGTAAATATTTGAAAGAAATAATTCTGATAGTGTTATTGTTTAAATGTAAACAAAAATTTTAATTAAAAATAGTACTAGATCCTTCAAATTTTAACTTTTTTTTAATCATCACTAAAGTTTTTTTTAGTAAAAAATAAAAAAAAATCGCTTAAAATATAATAAGCATAATTTAAGATAAAAATATATACGTATACTTAATAGTCAGTTAATAACATCAAGGAAGATACCCTTCTGGAAGAAATTTGCGCAATAACTTGTTTTTATTATTTGGATGAAAATCATCAAAGCAATATTTTTGTAATATTGCACTTTTATTAGTTTAAAGAAAACTAGGCAATAAACAATAAAAAATATATAAAATTTACGATTTTTTATTATTTTTTTCCTCAAAATAGCGCCCTTTATACAGTAAGGTGATTATCACCTCCGCAAAAAATTGATGATATCCTATTGAGATCATTGGGAAAAAAATAATGCAATACTTATATATTGCAGTTACAATTTTTTCAGTTGTTGAAAAATGAAAACATGTTCAAGAAATTTGTTTGTTTTTAGAAAAAATTTATATTTTATGTGAGCGTTTCAGTTTTCGTGTTTTATTATGATGTATGTGCATGCATGCGTTACAAGATATAAAAGATTTTTGATAAAATTATTTCAAGATTTATTTAGTGATAATTTTTCTATATATTTATTAAAAATTCCAGAAGATTATCTGGCGGTATCTCCTTTTTTTCACGCAGACGATTATATTGCAATATTGTTTAGTTTTCTTCTAGGCGTATTGATTTACTATTGCTTAGATTTATCGCCTATGACTCACAATAACTCCCGATGGTGGAAACTTCTGCCAAACGAATGTGATTATTGCGGCAATAAAATTTTTCTTCTAAGCAATACTAATTCGATTCACTTTCGTATTAGTTTTCTTGTGGGGATATTATTCATACGTTCCCATGTACACGAGAATACATATGTTAACTATCAAAAATTGTTGCATACTTTCAGACAGATTTAAAGGCATGTATGCGTATAATTAATATCAAGATACAATGTTAATAATACTCATTGTTTTATGAAAATTTACCCATATTTAAAAAATTAAATTTAATGAAAACGCTATTCGAAAATTTAAATCAAATTTAAGATATATATATATATATATATATATATATATATATATATATATATATATATATATATGTGATCATGCACTTCTAAACCAATAAACCCTTGCTTTTGACTTGGTTTATTAAATTAATTTAGTTTAATAAAATACGCTAATACAATTTTTTAATCAGCTCAACATTTGTGGAGATATTAACATGAGGTTGGAACAAAAAAATAAAAATTTCTTACAAAAATGATCAGAGATATTCTTCTTTCTCTTTTGTCATGTATATGTAACATTGAAATGCTTTATATTTTATTAAAGTTCATAAATGACTTATTTATAACTCATTTATAAATTATAAAAACTAATATAAGTACACTTTAGTAGGGGCTAGGAAGAAAGCCTTTTGCAATGAAACAAAGATTTTTAAAATTAAAAAAATAATACATTTTTCAGTGACCATAGACTAAAAAACCAAATTTTTATTTTTATTTCAATCGAAAAACTATTTTAATAATAATAATAATAAAAATACATCATTATATATATATGTATATATATATATATATATATATATATATATATATATATTCGCACAAATATATAGAGCATTTATCGGGGAATAAACTATGCAATGAATTATAACATAAATTTCAAAGTTTTGTTGAAAGCGTTAACAAAATTACTAATAATTTCTTCATTTAATTTTTTTAGATAAATGATACAGTAAACCCTAGTGAAATTCGACGTAGAAAATTTCTGTAAAATATTTTAAGCTATTGAACCCAAGTCTTAGTCGGTTTTTATGTAATTTCTTAAAAATACAGTAGATTTGATTTGAAAGTTTTGATTAAATATTCACCTTTAAATGATCTAACTATTTATATCAAAATAATTTAGCTTCGAACTATATTTATATTACTTTTTTCTATTTATCTGATACCACTTCGGTGTATCCTCAATTTGTTGCACAGTGTTCATCTGAATTCTTTGTTGAAAAAACGTTATGAAGATTTTGATCCGATGAATAAGAATTTTATTTAAAATTTTTTAAGGAGTTAATACTATAAAAGCTTTATCTCATTATAAACAATAACTATATTTTATAATGTAAATTGCAGCCTAGGAGATGTATCTTTCAAACCTTTATTTTAAATTTTATATAAGACATATATTTATGATTATTTTTGAGTTTTATTCTCATATGGGTTGTTTATCAAGATAAGCTATAACAATGATGAACGAAAAGTTACATTTGGCCATGAAATTGCAATGAAGAAAAATGAAAATTTTCGCCAGAGCATTTGTTTTATGTAACAATTTATATGGTGTTAGCACTTTTTGGAAAACTTATGAATCTTCAATTTTCTTTCATTTAAATTTTGAAAAACTTGAGCGGAAATTTTTTGATTTTTACAAATAAGTAGGAGGAAATATTATGTTATATTTTTTTTTAATTTGTATGCTTAATGTGTTATAGTTATACCAATTTTGTGTTGGTTTGAAAATGATATCCAAATATTCGAACTATTGGAATGTTATTGGTAACATGCTTTGAGAGCTCCCTTAGTTTTTTTATGCTTGATTTATGTATTTCCATATACTTTTATCTAATCTCTTTAGCCAATTAGATTATGGAGGCATTATATGCATTTATTTTGATTATTTTAATTTAAAGAATCATTGATTTTGTTTAACTTTTTATTTAGTTGATAATGTGAATAAATTCAAATTGAATAAAATATATAAAAATATTAGAACTAATTACTAGGGAAACCACAAATATGCAATTTCATGACGTGCGGAATTCTAGTGAAAAAGTAAAGTAAAATGATATCTATTTTTAATTGTATATTTATGCATATTATAAACTTAATGACATATTTTTGCATATAATGTTTTCTAGAGCATGGACAAAGTATTTATCCATTCCAGAACTAATAAAATAAAATGACATATATTTTTAGTTGTATATTTTTGCATATTTTAAACTTAATGGTTTATTTTCGCATAATGGTTTTTAGAGGTTTTTAAATCAGATTTTTGTTTGTTTTTGGAGCATATTTACCTCTTATAAAGCATATTTTGACATTTTAAGGAGTCCTTTTTTTGCTTCAATTTTATATTTCATTTAATATTATTAAAATCTAATCTGTATACTTATATTTTTAAATCATGAGATCGCATAATGAAATAAGCGTTCCAAAAATATCTTAAATGAATCTTCTACTGGATCTATGCAAAAAATTAGCTGTTGTTTACAAAATCAACTGCTGGAATGAAGATCGATTTAAAAAATAATATTCGCTCTACATCTGCATCCAGCTGTTGTTTTTGTAAACAACACTTAATTTACATATGAAGTCATTTGATAACTTCTTTAATAATACAAGCTGTTAGAAAAATATTAGTTAGGTAATAAATTTAATCAAAATAATATTTGGTGATAAAAGCTCACCGATGCATAGTGAATTGAAACCATAACAAAATTTAAAAAAAATAGAAGGAAAGTAACTACAACTATAAAATTTTGTATATGTATATGTAGATTTTGACCGGTTATTTATAAAAAAGTTTTAGAAATTTTAAAAATTCTTAATAATTTACCTCTACTATAACAATAAATTAACCAACCAAATAAACCATAGAACGATAAGATAGCGAAAAATTATATATTGTAATTTCAATAAAGCGAAAAATATAAACATTTGTAAAAACTACAAAACAAAAATATTAAAATTAAGAAAAAAAATTTCAGCAAATTACAAAAACTGAAAATAAATAGAATTTGAAATAAATCAATAATAAGTTTTTGAATTTTTTTGTTTGTTGGACCAAAATGTTTAGATACTTAATTGTAAAATAATGTACCTAAGGAATACCAACGCTTGCAAATATTATAACTGATGATATATATGTATATTATATATGATGATTTTTTTATGCTTTATATTTGTTTAGGTATTTTCCTTTTTTTAGAAAATTATGCTTCTTTAAATAATCTTTAATATAAGTATTTAATTGCTAAAATCCCAGTTGCGCCGTTGTCTTATTTTGACGTCATGACAACCTTCTAACGTAAGGCCACACTAATTTTATTCTCTCAAGTCGTGCTACCATACAAATTTAAAAACATCCGAGTTTTTGTTTAAAATTTTTTTCTTTTTAGTACATTGAAAGTGATCAAAATTATATATATATGTACGATCTTGACAAGTTGTCTTACTTGAAGTAGAGCTTTTTGTTATAAGGCTAGTTAGTGATGTATGCATTTTAGCTAAGCAACTTTTAATTAACATATGCGAAAAAGTGGTTATTTGGAATATATAAATTACACTTAATCAAAAATATTCCTTAAATAGTTTTCTCTTCTTATTTTGGTGGAAGCGCTTTTTTATTTAATTACAAAAGAACATATATCAAATAGTTGGCTTAAAAGTTAGAAAAAAATTTTTTGTGGGCGAAGTGGAACTACCTTCTTATATTTAACATAATATTAAGTTTTATAAGAATACATATATTTATTGCAACACACAAATAAATATTATTTATTTATTTTTTTATTTTATTAATAGAAAAATACAAAATTGCTTAATTGCTAGAACTAAATTATTGCACAGAATTGGCTTAAGTCAGCCATATAACTTAAGTAGTAATAAAATATGATGTCTAAGAAATATTTGTTTATAATATTGGTGAATTGGAAAGAAAACTATTATAAAAACCTTCAAAGAAAAAAACAAATATTAATTATGGTAATAATTAATGCAGATGTGTGTTATAAATGCTTACAAATATATTAGTTTTCTTAATGATTAAACCATTAAAATTATTATTCGCAATCATTTTTTAATATAAAATTACTGGTTTATTAATAGTGTTAAAGTGATTTTAACTATTGATGGTTGTAAAGCACTAAAAATTTAATTAAAGTAAAAGTAAAAACTAAAATCTGAGATTAAAACAGTATGCTGTGTTTTCGTATTTAAACGTTATCTTATCTTCAAATAAGACTCCTTCGAATATAAATTCTTATCACACACACAAGTGTGAAAGACGAAGGTTGCTCTTAAATCTATCTACACATGCGTGGGGCCACAACAAATGTATACCATAAAAAAATTTTAAGATCTAATTATCTATCCTAATACAAATGGTAGTAAAAGTTTAATATAATATTTGATTTGTTACGTTTCGACGAAATACTACTAAAGGATTTGGTGGAATTAAAACTTTTATCATTTGATATTTGTTATTATAAATTACCATTCTTCTTGGTTGTTTTGTAAAAACATCATTAAGTAGCTTGAAAATACACTCCTTACAATTAATTATCTGTAACACATTGCAAATTTTATATTTCCAACAGATAAATCAAAAGATTTGAAACATTTAATACAAAATCCGTAACATTTAAAAGTTTTGTAATTAATCTAGTTAAAAAGTTGCCATAGAAAGCATATATAATTTAATATGGGCTGTATAGAAAACCTATAAAATTATTTAGCACCATTCAGACTTAGGTTTTTTTTTTTTTTTTTTTTTGCTGGTCTGTTAATGTTGACAATGTTTTACAAAATATTCGATATTCTGGCCAAGGTTACACCATTTTTTCACAGCATGAAAGTAAATATTTCATATTTTATATTGTTTCTTGTGGAATTTTCAATATATCTAATTAATAAAAATATGTAAATATCTAAAACTGATTTATTTCTATTTTTTTATTTTTTTTTGCTAGAAAAGTTTATTGTTACCTAAAATTTTAAATTTACCTATTATTTGGTGTAAATTTTGTTATGAAATTCAATTTGTTTATTTATATTTTTAATTTTTCTACTAGACAGTTAATTGTGCGATAATAATTAATAATAAATTTTAGTTATATCTCGGAAATTTAAGCACTATATTTTAATAAAAAGTATCTTTTGTTTAAAAATGTTATAAATTATTTGACTTTAAATAGCATATTTTTTAATTCAATAGCATATTTTTCTTTTTACTGTATAAAGTACTTGAGTGCATATTTGTGGTTGCCCTGCTAATTGCTAATACTAAAGTTTTAAAATTAAATTAAATTTAGCAAAAGAGTAAATTTAAAATCACTAATCACCTTATAAATTGAACAATATAGTTTTTTGTTTAGTATATTAAATATTTTATATTCTATACGTAATTGTAATTGTTAAAATTAAAATTTTTAATCCATTAAATATTAATGAGAAATGTTATTTTTTTTTTGTATTATTTTTTATTTTTTTTAATTCAAGTGTAATTGAAGTATGAGAATTTAATTAAGCAACAATTACAGTAAAACTAGACATTTAGTTTAGCCAAGCGATTATAAAAATATAATAAATTAATTACCGTTCATAAATACATTTGATAAAATATATTAGGAAGTGTAGTAAAATTCAATATAAAACCAAATTTTATATGAAAAGAAAAAACTATATTTTTTATAGAAGCCACAAAAATTGCCAATTAAATTTGTTATAGAAATAACAAAAAAGGTTTTAAATAAAAAATCATCATATTTATAGCCCTCAAACCAAGTGTTTTTAATTATACTGAAGTTTATATTTCATTTCGTTTATATATCACAAATATAACGACAGCTATCTATATTTTAAGGGAATAACAGAGTATTTTTTTTTATCAAATATAAATTGGAGAATTCAACTTTCATAAAAATTTACAAATTTTTAAATTTATTTCTGTTCCTTTTTTTATTTTTTATTTTATTATTATTATTATTTTTTTTTTTGTAGAGAAAAATTCATTAAAATTGTGCAACATATAAGAAGTTTTGTTAAAGCATACATATTTTTGATTATACATATGTATGTATGCACAGGTGTGAGCTATGATATACTACGTGTATACTATGTGATGTTTATTTGCCTGCGGTTTCACAAAGATTGATTGTTAATGGTTTCGGTAGTGAATATGAAAAACTAGAGATCAAAGCTGGTGCTGAATATGCTCTCAAGTATAAAACAAATTTTGATATTTAATAAAATATCAAAAACTCCAACGAAATCCTAATTTAAGAAAAAAGAAAAACATTCATGTATATAAATTGTAATTGAATCTTAAAATAAATAGTTTTAATTATATTAGTTGAATAGTTGAAATAAACTGTAAATATTTGAATCTTCAAATGAATAAAATTTTTCAACTTAATAAATTGAAATTTATGTTAAAAAACATAAAAAAGAATGGGGTTGATATTTTCTATTTCCAACTGATATTTGTAACGCCTGAAATATATGCCTAAAACCCCCTTATATTTATTAGCCCACCTTATTGAAAATAACCTATAACTATTTCCTAATATTAATAGTAGTTAATATATGTTAAAAGTTAACCAAAAACTATGCATAAGCTGCCATAATTAACCACCGGTTTAATTTACTATTGAAAGCTAGCTAGTCAAGCAATACATTTTTCTATACCTAGGATTTTTTATTTTAATAAGTAAAAAATATTGACCCCTAACAGTATATTATTAAAAACATGAGTTTTTTAGGTCAAAGAGTTAAAAGATTTAAGCCTTTTTCCATAAGCCTATTACATTTTTTCCTTATTATAGTATTTCATGCATAAAACACTTTTATGAACAAAAGAAAAGTTTTTAAATATTAGCCACTGTAGAAAGAAAAAATACCTCAAGTGTTTTGTATTAAAAAAGCAACAATTTAATTACTCTATTTAAATGGGAAACTAAAACTACTAAAGTGTAATTAAAATTTAAGCTTATTTAAAATATCCTATAATTATCAGTATTCTATATTTATAACAATAATTACTTTATTAGCTTAAGAAGCTTAGTATATTTAACAAATTAAGTTCCGCCTTCATACTATAGAATTTGGTGTCATAGAAATATGAACATATAAATTATAAATATTTTAAAATGTGTAATTTTTTTTGCTATTATTTATTTATTTAATAGCCAATGAAAATACAATTTCTTACAGGCTAGCATATATACTATTCTTAAAGCTATTTACAATAAAATATTTTCATAATCATTCAATAATAAAAACTTATTATTTAACTAAGTTAAATATACTCCTCTTAATGCGGATTGGATTTAATCAAATGTACGGATAGAAACTGTTCAATTGATTGCATATAAATCTCATGGGATCAAAGTTGGCATAATTGGTTCGAAAATATTTTATTTTTAAAGGAGTATAATTTCTAGTTGGACGATTTAGGATTACCAATTCGATGTAACGAAGCAGGAATTCAGAATTAATTGAACCGTTTACTAAGTTAATTACAAATAAAATATTCATATATTTTCTCCTACTTTCAAGAGTAGGGAGATCAGTAACCTGTAATCGATTTTCATATAATGGTAAATTAATATTAGGATTCCATGGACGATTGCGAAGACAAAATAAGAGAAATTGTTTCTGGATCGATTCAATTTTCTTTATACGAACTTCGTATTTAGGATCCCAAACCACGGAAGCATATTCCAGGACTGGTCTTACAAGAGATGTGAATAATTGCTCGGAAACGTAAGGATCATTATTCTCTCTTCTCCAGCGCTTGAGGAAATCTAGAAATCCTTTTGCCTTATTAACGATTTGCAAAACATGGGAATTAAAGGATAGTTTACAATCAAGCAACACACCCAGATCAAGAAATTATTCGACTAGATCAAGTGGATATTCATTTATCGTATATCTACAGAGTACTGGACTTCTTCTGTAAAACATCATGTTTTTACACTTCCTTAAATTCAGATTCATTAGATTCATCATACACCAATCATAAAGATGTTTAAAATCTGATTGGAGTAAGGAACATTGATAAGAATAGTTAAAGCTATGGAACAGCTTTACATCATCAGCATACATTAATATTCTAGAACTCTTAATGCAAGCTGGTAAATCATTTATAAATACTACGTTGTGGAACACCAGTTAAAACAGGAATGGTTTTTGATGTACATTGGCATCTATTTTTAAGATATGTGGAAATTCATTTAACGAAAACAGGAGAAAATCCGAGTTTATCTAATTTAAAGAATTCGAGATCGTGATTTACTTTACCGAAAGCTTTACTGAAATCTTTGTATATTGTGTCTGTCTGTAAACCGGAATCAAATATGGTTATAACTGAGGTTGCGAACTCCAAACGGTTAGTACTAGTGGAACATCCTTTTCCAAATCCATGCTGGAATGGCGAAAGATAACATACAACTTGATGCGAAAGGATTTCAGTAACTATCTTTTCGAAAAGTTTTGGAATAACACTTAATTTAGCAATACCTCTATAATTGGAAATGTTGGATCTGCTACAGGATTTAAACAAAGGTATAATATAAGATTTCCTCCAAACTTCAGGAAAGTAACCACTAAATATTGATATGTTGAATAAGTAGGTTATTGGAGATATAAGAGAATGTAAACATTTTATAAGAACACAGCTCAGGTCCACACTATTAGAATATTTTAGATTCTATACAGCTCTCAGTACCATCGATTTATCTAATGTAGGACAATTTGTTAGGGTTTCATCAGGAATTGGATATGGATAATAGGAAAGTACATGTAAATCTTTATCAGAATAGGCGGATGAGAAGAAAGCAGCAAACATATCGCAAATATTTGATTCGTTTGAGGATTCTTTATCTCCAAATTTAATCATGGACGAATATCCAAAGACTCGAATTAGAATTTACAAACTGGTAAAAATATTTTGGATTATTTTTAAAGTTTCTTTTCACCCTAAAAAGATAATTATTGTAACATTGGATATTTTCCGAATTGTAAACTGATCTTAATATGGAGTACCTCATATAATCAGTAGATAAACTGTATTTTTTATATTTTCCATAATGTTTGTTTTTTGAATTTTTTAAGCCATTGGGCTGCTTGTGCGATACATGTGCAATTTTTTTTCTCGTCATTGGTATTATTTTCTTAAAACATTTAAATAAGCCAACATAGAATTTATTTAATATGATGTCAATATTACGAGGGCATACTTTATTGTAAGGAATATATTCAAACCAGTTTTCAGTTTCAGAACAAAGTAGGTGATTTAGTTTGGAATAGTCAGCTTTGCTAAAATCAAAAACCATCTCATCATTTACATTGGATTGTAATGATATCTTTGTTTCGACATATACGTTTATTTCAAGAGTGGGGTGATAAGCATCTTCAGGTTTTAATAATGGATTAATGCGAAGAATATTAAATTGATCAACAAATACCAGATCAAGTAATTTGCCAAGCTTATTTACTATGTTGTTTATTTGAAGTAGTCCTAAATCAGCAATAGCACCCAGTAATTCAATAGATGTTTCCGATCTTATTGATGGGCTTAAAAAGCATGAATCAGGAATTTTGCACCATTTAATATTTGGAGTATTAAAGTCTCCAGGTTTAGATTGATTAGCTACAAATTTTATCGCGTTTGCATGTTGTTCATAAATTTGAATGTTTGACGCAGGAGGAATATAAGAGCAATTTATGTTCTAAATTTGGCTTTAACACATACGGCGATAAATTCAATGTTTTGATTATTGTGAAGAATTATTTCTTCTGAAGGAAAAAGAGTTGAGACAGAAATCAAAACTCCCCCATCTTCTTTACCCACTATATCACGTCTATAGATTTGAAATTTACTGCGCATTATTTCAGAATTATGAATTTCTTTATCAGATTTATTTCGGAGCCATGTTTCAGTGAGTACAATGATATTATGCTCAATATCAAAACTCTCTAAATAAAGGGATTTTAACTTTGTGTTCATACCTCTAACATTTTGGTATGCCATGGAGATATCTGAGAAGTTGTAATCATTTTTTGGAGAAATATTTATATTTAGTGGATTATTTAATTCAATTAGTTTTTTTTTTTTTGGATTTATATCGGAAGCCCTTGGAAGAATTACGTTATTATCATCACGATAAATAAATTGTCGAACAATTGCATTTTTTGGCCAAAATTGTGAATTAGCAAGAAGATCAAAAATACTTTCTGGGACAATTATTTTAAATGAAGCTCTATTGCGCGCATTTATCTTGTAAATTTGGACATTATTATAATCTTCGATGCCAAGGTTCGTTTTAATATTGAATTCAACATCATTTATTATTGTACCTACTGAAAAACGGCCAGCAAATATGGTTTTCCGTGGAGCAATAATTTTTAAAGACTTTGGAGTTACTGTTGTAAACGGATTTACAAGAGGATTGTTGACGACATTTAAATTAGTTGGGATGTTTGACGATGAGGGAGTTAATAGAATAAGTTCTGGAGGTTTGGAATCGTGGGCAAGACCGACGAATTAGATACCGTAGGAGTAACTAAAATCGACTCTGACGGAATTATATTATAATTGGAAGCATTTGAAGCATGATGAGGTGGAATAAAATTATTTGAATTAGGAGTTACAACAGCAGCAGGACAACTACTTGTATTTGCGGTTGGTAACGGGATAGAATCATTATTAGTAGTAATAACCCCTGTATTTTTAGGAATACAAGTAGGTGTTGATAATGACTTAGCAGTTCTTTTACGTTTTGGTCTCGGCGAAGCAGCAAAACTATCTAAATTTGTGAATTTAGAAAAAAGTTCACCATATTTAGTTAGTTTTCCTTGTGGAGAGGAAAAGTTTTTTTTAATTCCATAGAATTTTAAAGAAGAAAAAGAAATGAAAATTCATTGAAAAATAAAGAATTTAGAGAAAATTATGCAAAATCGTTCATGATGGACAGAAAAATATTAATTAAAATTTCTTATAAATTTTAAAATTATTCATTGATGTTCAAAAATTCATTGAAATTAAAAGAATTTATGAATAATCATACAAATAAATACTTCCCTTAAAACTATCTTTATAAAACTTTTTATAAAATTTAAAACTATGTTTATAAAATTTTTAATAGCTTCCAAAAATATCTCAAAATATGCACTTAGTTCTACTATTAAAGTAGTGAAAATATTTTTTTGTTTTTGCTGGGTACTACTTGACTTTCATAATATGCCAACAATATTAAATGACTGTAATTTTTATTAATTTCTTTGAAATTTAAAACCTTATCATAAATAAAATAATTTTTTATCAAATAAAAGCATAGAAAATGTTCACTAACATACAGAAAACCTAAACTAAAATGGTGACGATTATTGACGTTCCATTAAAAAATTTTTCCTAAGTTTCCATTCAAATATTAGTATATATTACATAGATCTCTTTTTGAAAAAACTACTCTATCATACTAATAAGTAATATAAAACTGAGATTTAAGAATTTACTTAAAAAACAAAACTGTGAGTGAAACAATATGCTTCTCTCAAAAATGTTCCTTTTACACATAGAGAAAACAGATTCGTTATGGCAACCGAATTTTTGGCCCAATCAAATTTAGTCGGTTCTATGTACTAACTCCCAATTTGATTAATTTATTGAAAATTTTAGTATATGCAAGTGTATAAAAAATTTAATTCGATGGAAATAGCAGAAACTTTCAGTAGGTCAAATACTTTGTTTTTATTAGAAATATTTTCAAAATTATGTATTTTTTATTAATTTATCTGAAATGAATTTAAAAATATTTTCTAAAATATGCATATAAATATAAGACAACAAATAAATAACAAATTTTATTAGACTCCAACACGATTCAATTCATTTTCTTGAATACATGATTATTAATCCCTTCAGCTGACTAATTTATTTTTTGTAATTCTTTAAAGGATTTTTATCTTCAGCAGTACTTTATGGGTTCCAGTACATAAAAAAAACTTGTAAACTGAATATGATGTTATAATACTGAAAACTTGAGGGCAAATGTTTATAGCTACATATGCACTTTCGTAATCACCACATGCACACTATTTAACGATTGTCTAAAATTCAAGTGGTTTATAAAAACTAATATGCACCATTATTTTTACAATTTTCCTTGCCTTACAGACTTTATTATTTGATACAATTTAAAAATGTAAAAAATCAAATTTTTATTTTCAATAATTTATTTAATAAATGTCAAAAATATTTTACTGAATATTCATTAGATATAACCGAATTTAATATTACGAGTATTTATACCTCAAACGAGTTATTTGTCATTTTAATAAAACCAATTATTGCAACAATCAATAGTAGAATTAAAATTCAGTTGTGTTTTCTAAATAGTATTAGTAAATTTTATACGGGCATAAAATTGAGGTTTTTTAGATATCATCATTTTATTGTAGTTATGCTAACAATATTACAAATATATAAAATCATTTAGATTTGACCATTTCTCGGTAATGGCAACTATATTGTTTGTTACATAAATAAGTATACCATAATAGCACAGTAATATTGCAATCACTTGCATCAGTTGGCTAGAGGGCTGGATTAACAACCAGAGGGTTGATGGTTGATCCAAAACGATATTTTCCAATTTACTAATGTATGAAAACGATATTAATTTTTTTTAAGCTCAACTAGTCCACTTACAATCATTTTTTCAAACGGATTTAGATAGCTTTTTATATGGTGCAAAGAGAACTTAATGGATCTTAATAACAAAAAATGCAAACATATGCGCTACTGGAGAAAATCTGGTACTTATAGAAGTTTCCATCTTGGGGAATACGAATTGAAGTCCGTAAATCAATTCTTGCATCTTGGCGTACAATTCGATCCAAAGCTTATATTTAATAAACATATAATATGTGTACAAATAAGGCTCGCAGCGTCCTTGGGTTTATTAAACGTTAGACTAAAGAATTTAATTATGTTATTATAACAAGACAGCAAAATATAGTAAAAAATTAGGTAGGCCTGTTATTTGAAAATCAAATATTCCCAGGAAAAATTATGTCTGAGTCGAACATAAACGTTAAATCTTGCATAGCTGTTTAATAATACCGGTAGAATAATTGTAGCTGACATTTAGTTTAGAACTTTAGAAAGATCCAAAGGTTTAACCAAAATTAGTCTTACATTCAATTTAACACAAAATGCATTTCTATATAAATGAGAAAAGATTCCTTACATTCTGTTCTTTCATCTTTGTTTAGATTTCATGAACATTTAGTTTCAATCTGCACCTACGTACAGCATAACCGTTGAGAATTTTTTATAAGTGTCCAAAAAAGTGGATTTCAAAAAATAAGGTCTCCAAAAAAGGGGATTTTTCCAAAAAGAGGCTAACGGCTTCAATACCTAAAAAACTCATTAATATTTGTTTACTTGATAAAAACAAAAACGAAAATATTGAATTTTAAGAAAAATTACTAAGCGCAATTTTATTAATAATAAAATAGTTAACTTTGAATAATCTTCATAATTGCAAAAATAAATATTTTTCACAAAAATATTTAATATTTTATGAATATGAAATATTTAACTTATGTACTATTTTACGAGGTCTTCACTCGGACCCCAGTCTTTCAAATTCCTGTCTAACAAACTTAGGACTAAAAGCGTGGATTCACAAGTGTTGATTTTAAGATTATTAGACAATTTATTTTTTATTACTGATAATCTAGAAAATAAAAATACGTTTCGCCAAGGCACTACTATGAAGCAAAGTAAAAATATAATTTAGGATACAAACATCCATCAAATTTATTTTTTAATTTTTCCAATACGGCATTTGATGTTTTAAATACTTGTTCATAAACTTTATATTTAGCTTTAGCTTTTAACAGTATCAATTCATTTATAAATACTACTTTAGTTAGACCAATTCTGGCATACTGTTCTATTGTCTGGGACCCCTTTTATAATATTCATATTGACTGTATTGATTCTATACAAAAACAGTTCGTTCTTTTTATATTAAGAAATTCTTATCCGCATTCGATATACAATTTGCCATCATATAAGACCAGATTACTGCAAATGAAATCACCAAGTCTCAAAAGTCGAAGAACTATGTTAAAAACTATGTTATATCTGGCAGCATCGAATCAGAATTTCTTATAAAATATTTTCGATAAAGATATGCGCTGATTCCTTCCGCAGATTATGTTTAAACTTTACAATGTTATTAATATGTCTGTCAATGTAGATTTAATTAACAATTTTGTATTTTCTGTCTGTAAGGATTTTGTCTATAGACTTAATAAATAAATAAATAAATAATAAAAATTTTTTTTCTCACTTAGAAAATTAGATGCAAGATGGTGTACTGAGTAAGACGTTTTTAGAAACGAATGGTTAATTTGTGCCCAAGTTTAAATCTCATTGACGACAAATTTTTTTTTAGCAGCAGTAGAGACTAAAAATGGCTACATGATTTTGTGAACAACTTGAAGAAAAAAACAAGTTGTTCAGGAAAAAAAAGTAGTTTTTTTTTTTTGTTTCCAACTATACCTACTAGCTTACCAGAAAAGCAAAGTTTTTGTTGGATTTTAATAAAACCAACTGTCTTTTTATGTTTGGTGTAACTTTTAAGGGGCCCTCTGCAATTGTAGTTATTTCTGTCATTGATGAACAAAAACGTTATTTGTATTAAACAACGTTTCTGTATAAAAGGTAAGTAAACTTTACTTATTTTGGATGATTTTGTAAACAGTCAATAATGCGTACTAAATATTGTTTATATTTATCATTTCCTAGGTTTCATTGGTTAAATGAGAGGCATTTTTCATCTTGTATGTTCTTATGGTTAAATATAAATGTTATAATTTTCATGTATTATTTACATATATACACATATATATGTACTTATAAAAGTAAAATATATAGAAAGTAAATACATTTTGTTAACAGAATTTTATGAAATATTAATTTCTTTTTTTTTTTTTTTTGTAAATGCTCAATAAATAATTTTATTGCAAATTTTGAACTTTTATTTGGAGAAGTATACATATAATTATTTTCTTATGGTATTAATTGATATTTTAGTCAATTTTGGCCAAAATTTCAATAATAAACGTTATGTATTTAATAAAAAAATAATTAAAAAAATCAACTGATTTCACTAAATTAGTATTATAAATTTGCTGATAGGAGCAAAATAAAAAAATAAATAAATAAATAAAAATGTATGCAATTTCGTAATTGAAATCCATTTTTATTTTTTTCAGTGTATGTTATATATAAGTAATTATTCAAATACAACAATTAAAATAAATAATTTTTAATTTTTTCTTTCGTTTCAGGCGAGAGACTTTAAATTAATCAAAACAAGGTAATTTCTTAAAAACAAATAAAAAAAATTATACTAAAAAAATAACAACAAAAATAATTACTATTTGTCAAGAACACCATGAGATATGATATATGCAACAACCATAGATCTTCAGATTTGGTTCTAGTTTTAAAAACCCCTTTTATTTAAAAATGTTGGTTTTTATTATTTAAAGAATTGTTCAACAAGTTTGTTGGTTTACTTTCAGTTTAGAAATAATTTATCCAATTACATATATATATATATATATATATATATATATATATAATTTTTTTTAGAAAACACCAGCAGCCGACAAACGTATTTAAGCAATTTTCAATTAAATCTTCAAGCATTTGTAGTTTTATTTATATTCAGAACATCAATGTCTTATCACCGATTCCTGACACTCGGTTACAGAAAGCCAAAACTTCACCTATCCGAGATATGCTGAATTTTTTAAACAAATTTTCGCCAAAATTTATAAAAATATTACGTTTAAACAGCAGCTATTTTTATGTCATGAAAAAACTAAATTTATTTAAAATATAGTAAAAAATTAGGTAGGCTTGTGATTTGAAAATCAAATATTCACAAGAAAAATTATATCCATGTCGAACATAAACGTTTCATCTTGCATACCTGTTTAATAATACCGGTAGAACAATTGTAGCTGACATTTAATTTACAACTTTGGAAAGATCCAAAGGTTTAACCAAAATTGGTCTTACATTCAATTTAACACAAAATGCATTCCTATCTAAATGAGAAAAGATCCCTTATATTCTGTTCTTTCATCTTTGTTTAGATTTCATGAACATTTAGTTTCTCTCTGCAACTACGTATAGCAGAACCGTTGAGAATTTTTCAAAAGTGTCCGAAAAAGTGGATTTCAAAAAATAAGGTCTCCAAAAAAGGGTATTTTTTGAAAAAGAGGCTAACGGCTTCAATACCTAAAAAACTCATTAAAATTTGTTTACTTGATAAAAACAAAAACGAAAATATTGTATTTTAAGAGCAATTTTATTAATAATAAAATAGTTAACTTAGAATAATCTTCATAATTGCAAAAATAAAGATTTCTCACAAAAATATTTAATATTTTATGAATATGAAATATTTAACTTGTGTACTATTTTACGAGGTCTTCACTCGGACCCCAGTCTTTCAAATTCCTGTCTAACAAACTTAGGACTAAAAGCGTGGATTCACAAGTGTTGATTTTAAGATTATTAGACAATTTATATTTTATTACTGATAATTTAGAAAATAAAAATACGTTTCGCCAAGGCTCTGCTATGAACCAAAGTAAAAATATAATTTAGGATACAAGCATTCATCAAATTTATTTTTTAATTTTTCCAATACGGCATATGATGTTTTAAAAACTTGTTCATAAACTTTATAATTAGCTTCAGCTTTTAACAGTATCAATTCATTTATAAATTTTTCGGGGTCTATTTTACATCACTGTACTCTGAAACAATCTCAAAATAATTAATTTCTTGGTCGGAATTAATATGTAATGTGTCAAGATATTTTAAACAACTTAGTTTTTCGTCATTTAACACATTGCCTTAAAAAGTAGCCATTTAGTTCCATTAAAAAAAAAGACCAAAAAAGTGGCCAGGTGCTTGAAAAATTTACCAAACGGTAATGCTGATTATGTACAAAAATAGAATAAATATGTAAATTTACTTTCTACTGTATTCTATACAAAATAGGGTGAAGGCATACTATGTATTATAGTGCAAATAAATCTGGAGTTAATTGCATGTGTCAAATGGTGTGTCACATTGTAAAACAAAACAATTAAGAAAACGATGAACGTTTTCTTTCTTTTGTAACATGTTAGATACTATGGTCCTGGTTGTATATTGCATTTAAAAATAAAACGATGACTCAAAAATAAAATAATGAAATGTGAATATTTTTAAAAATACCATTACAGAAAATAAAACATACACAAGTAAAACTTACACAAGTAAAACTTTATCTGCCTCATTTCTAATTCCACATATGATTTAATTTTTTTATTAGCAAATGCTAAAAATTAGTTATGAAAACTAAACAACGTAAGGGCACAAAAATAAAGTCATAAAAATGTAACAATATAACAAAAATCACCACAATTTCCATTTAAATACATTAAATTACATAGTTGGTCTGACCAGACTACATGCGTAGGAACGCAACTGTTGAAACTTCTGTTTGATGAAGTGTTAATTGCAAAAAAATCAGAGGACCCAAGGTAAAAAAGGTTTCATCATCGATCATTCATGGAATTCATAATATTTAACTATTTGTTAAGAAAACTACGAAAATATAATTGGCAACGGTGTACGGTTTCGATTTGCCAAGACACCTTCTTTGTGACGATCAGCGTTACCGGTTGGCAATTTTAGTCTTGAAACACAATAACGCTGGCAACGGGACGGTTTGCCTCCTGCTGGAAAAAAATAAACATAATAAGAACGGTAATATAATTATCAAAATTTTGCCTAAAATTAAATTATAATTCTTATTTTTTATTATTTGTTATAATTATTACTTTTAATATATAAATATTATTATATTTGAATTGCTTAATTTAGTTTTTTTTAAAGAATTTTCATTTTCTCTCTTTGTATAGTTTTTCTTCTTTTATAATATATTTTTTCATAAATCATGGCAATCATGGAAAAAAAACATGGAATATCGTCAAGAAAATAAAATGAATGTCAAAGGCAAATCTGTATTGAATAGCCATTGCCGACGTTGGTTGTGTTTCATCACTTAATCGCCAATTGCCCCTTCTTCAACCACCTGGCTATTTTTTCTTGTCCCCTTTTTTAAAATGCAACTAAATGGCGATTTTTTAAGACTATGTGCTAAATGACGAAAAACTATGTTGTTTGAAATGTTTCAATCTGTTATATATTAATTTCAACGAAGAAATTAATTATTTTAAAATTGTTTCAGAATGTTATAAGAAAAAAACCAGGAGAATTTATAAATGACTGAAACTGTTATCAGTTGTGAATCCATGCTTTATCCCTAAATCTATTAGACGGGGATTAGAAAGACTAGGCTAGGAGTGAAGACCTTGTACAAAATTGCAGAAGTTTAATTAATAAAAAGGTTATTTTATGTCATCTACTTTTATATGTTAATATTTATGTTTGCGATAATAGAACTTATTATATATAAATTGTTTAGTTTTTTTTTTTATTAAATATAACATTTTTTGTTTTTGTTTTTATCGAATGGACAAATTTTAAGGAGTGTTTGGCTTTTGAAGCTGTTGGTCCCTTAAAAAAAAATCTCTTTTTGGACACTTTTTAAATATTCTCAACGGTAACGCTCGAGACGATAACTTTCAAATACAATACCACAAATGATTGAACATAAAACAAAATTACAAATCAAATGCACATATACACCACACATAAGTAGAAATAATTTAATTTTTAAAAATGTACATACACCTATTTTCAAAATTATATAAGTAAATATGGGCCATTATCAAAAAAAAAAAAATTTTTTTTTTGATGGCACATTAAAATCCATTTGTAAATATAAAGCGACTCGAGTGCATTTAGAACCAATTCGCGTTAATAATTTTGTGCAGGGGGCGCTAAATTTATAGCGGTTTTAAGTTGAACATATGAAATTTTTTCCTACTAAAAGAGTATGTATAATTCTGGAAAAAATTACACACAATGTCAAACCCAAATTTATGTTAGTTTCAAAATTTGATGGCATTAGTGTAACATATTTTAGGGTTTCTAGTAAAATTTATAAAAAAGTTCTTTATACTAAAAATTTAAATTTTTAAAAATTTTTCAAAAGTTTGTTTTGAATCTAAGTTTCTTCTCCATATATTATATGAAAACCTATTTTGTTCAAGTTTACTACAAAGAAATGCTATTTAACATTATTATCCTTTTTATACCCAAGTAAATTTTATTTGGTCCATTCAATTTTTATCTTTCGAAATTTTTGTGATGCTACATTAATCATTACAAACATTTACTAGTTATGTGATATGCCTTAGCAAAATCTGTTTTGACAAAAGTGTCCCATTTTCAACTATCGGTGACATTTGACTTAAATTTATGGTCTTGATCAATTATGTTTATCACCAGTTTTATATCTATATATCCAAGTTTCACTTCGCTATATAAAAATACATAATAAAATAATGTTATTTTTGTGTTATTTTATTGTCTAAAATAACAGAAAACTAAATTTATACAGTAATCCATGCTATTTCATTAGAAATTGTGGATGCGCTTCACGAAAAACTGAATTTTTAAAAAATTTTCGCTCTGGTTTTCCAAACTTTGAGACTATCTACTGCGTTAGCTATTTCAGGCATATCAACGAGATATATCGCAAATTACGAACAATGGTAAAAGGTATGAATCCTTGTGTTAAAATTTGTTTTCCGTTGAAGGGCGCATAGACCCCACACAGAACAAAAAACAAAAACCAAATAATTTTAAAAATTAAAAATTTTTTCATCACTACTCGACTTCCCTGTTGAAAGTCTACATAATAACAGTGATGTTATAGAATTTGTCCACAAAGTCCGATTAATTTATATACGATCGAATGGGATCAAATAGTATAAATACGCGAATAAAAGGTGAAGAAATATGAGAAAAAGTTAAATAATTTTTTGCCCTTTTTATAAATTTGTGAACTTTGAACAACGTTTAAACGCAAAATCTACTAAGAATTTAGGTCACTTTCGACCCGGTTAACATTTTTTGATAATGACCCATATGTTTAAATATCCCCTTTTTTCAGCAGGCCAACTTTATAGTGACTACTTTAATTTAAAAATGAAAAATAAATTTAATTTTGTCCATATATGTTGTTATGTGTTATTTGTGTTAACCACAATAATATAGCAGTTTGTAATGTAGATTTTTGGTTTAATTATACGCAATATAAACAAACACATACTCCAGCAAACAAGAAAAATGTTGAGCATAACAAGGATATTATAAAAATATATGAATGCCAGAGAATG
The DNA here is from genome assembly GCA_932274085.1 of Protocalliphora azurea. Lineage (NCBI taxonomy): Eukaryota > Metazoa > Arthropoda > Insecta > Diptera > Calliphoridae > Protocalliphora > Protocalliphora azurea. The sequence continues at coordinate 85,669,322 of OW026523.1, forward strand.
TGTGTATATTTGTGAGATTTCTACACATTTGTGGCCTGTCATTGTCATCATCATCACCATATGTATTAAAAATAAAAATAATACAATATAGTAACTTTAAAAACTACCGGTTGGTATGTATTTAAATTAAAATAAACATTAAATTAAGGTTTGTTTTATATATTCGATAAGATTTGTTGTTTTAGCAGAGTCATAAAAACAAAGTAATAAGTTTAATGACTCTGTGTGTATGTGTCCCTTTTATAGTTTTTTTTTTTATTTTCAAAAAGTTTTTGACAAAAAGTTTAAAGGAGTAGGTTATGGAAAAAGCAAAACTTATTATGAAGGTCTGTATTTGAAAGTAATTAATATAAGGGTTAAGCATTATTAAAAAAATTAGAATTTTAGAATGGTGTTACAATCTCAAATTATTTTCTAGAAAACCTAGTCTAATAGAGCAAAATATAATCTGAAATATACAACAAGAATCGCAAAAGTTTTGTAATAACAAATTTGTTCATTTTTTAAATTTAAATTCATTAAAGGTAAATTCTTATACAGAATTTTAACTTACACTTGAAATCTTTTTGAAAAAAACAAAATCTATCCTGTTTACATTACACGTTTACGTCAATTTGTATATTTTGTTTTACAATTCCCTTTTATAAAAATTTAACACATCCACTTTACCTCGTGTTTTATAAAACTTTTTTAATTTAACTTTAGGCTTATTTATGAAAAATTACAAATATAATTATACCCTACAGCACCATAGTACAGTGTGATATTTAGACAAAATAGAACGACAAAAATACGAAAATAAAATCTAAGTAACTGAAGTAATTTTCTTCGTATTTGCTGGTAAACATATCATATATTATGTAGAAAGTACTCTGAGTATTGGAAAGAGTCTATAGCGCCAAATTGTGTATTTTTAAAATTGGTAATTTAAAAAAAAAAATATTTTTATTTAAAATTTTTGTGAGGAAGGGTGTTAATTTTAACTAAAAATATATTAGTAAATACTGCAGAAATTAATATGATTTTTTATTAAGAATTAATTCAAAACTTTATGATAATCGCTAAAAATTTGATACGCAAATAGAATATAAAGATATGTTTGGTTGATCCTGCCACGTCTACTTTAAATTACTCCTTTTTTAATATTTTTTTTTTTAGTGTGGAAGTGATTACACCGGCCAATATTTATTGGGAATGTTTACGGCATTGTCTATTAACAGTATAAAACATTTCAGTCCAATATCTCCAAAACTGAATTTTTGTTGTCCTAAATCTGGCGAATGTAACAGTGTGCATAAGTGGGGAGGGTACTATGTATACTGATGTTTGTAGCATGCAAAAAAAAAAATATATATATATATATATATATATATATATATATATAAGACCCACCTTAATGTATAGCAATTGGCTTAGAATCACTTTCTGAGACGATTCAATGGTGTTCGTCCGCCGATATAAATCTTGTACTTAAACTGCAGAGCGCAGTTTTTAAAATAATTTAATGAAACTTGGTACACATGTCTTGAAATAGGATATAATAGTTCCACTATTTCATGCAAGCCTAGCAATATTTAATTGAAATTTAGCATATATAAAATCTATATAAGTAGTAATCAATATGCCAAAATTTATGCGGTTCGGTCTATAATTGATCATAGTTCCAATATAAAACATCTTCCGAAAATAACTGTAACGTGCATAAGTTTCATATAAATGTCAGTATTAGTATTTTGTTTAACCAAATGTTGCTTGTGGAACAAATGTTTGTATTTTCTTTTTTAGTATTATTTTTTATTTGTTGGTAAAGTGATGATAGGTGTAGAAGATTCCACACAGCCAAAAAAATAGCGCTCTCACTTCTTTAATCTTAATTATTTTCTATACTTGACAAATTTTTATCAAGACAAAAGTTAAAATCAATGCAAATCTTTAAAAGATAAACAGCTGAATATTATTTTTAGTTGTTATAGCTGTCAGAGTGCATATACAAAAATATGAATAAATTCGCCTTATTGTTATTTTTGAGCAACTATTTGCCACCTTTCATAAATTTGCGTTAATTATGACATTTGTTTTGATAAAAAATTGTCTAATATAGACACTAAGTTAAAAATATTTGTTTACAAACGATGTTTGTTTACAAACGATATTTGTTCACAAAAACGATATTTTTCAAAATCGAGTTTAATTTTAGCAGACTTTGGCAAAATCTCATTGTAAATTAGATTTTGATTTGTCTGAAAAATCTATTCAAAGTCTATTAAAAAAATATTAGATTTTGCTTGAAATCTCATTTAGACTAAATTTGGTACAAATGTAAATGGGATATTAGATCAATCCTAAAAATAAAAACGTTTTTCTTAATATTCTTTGATCATTTAAATAAAATTTATAGAATACGCCATCGGGAAAATATTCTTTTTAATTTTTATTACTATTTCTAAATCCTTCTTCCATATAAACCATCTTAACCTCTTTTATGTATCTAAATATATAATAATCATCAATTCGTTAATATTCTCTGTTATACTAACTATTCTCGCTACCGTTTAGTAGCAAATGCTATAAATTCAATTCAATTTATATTTCTTTAAAACTAAAATGAATTTGGCGAAATTCTTTGTGTGTGTTTGTGCGGTAAACCATTCAATTCTCAATAAAATTGTTAATTTATGAATACACCCTTAAGAATAGTTACAATAAAGAAACTAATTTCAAATAGAAAACTTAAATTAACTACATACGAGTGTTGCGCAATGTTCAATATTACACATAGCTATATACATATTCTTGTGAACTTTTAAATACACATACGTACAGGCAAGTATGCCCAAGCTAAAAGTAAAACATGCCCTCAAGAATTTCAGTGTTTGTTCTACGTGCTCAAATAAGAAATTGTAAAATTTTTTATTTAAACACTGCTGAGAAATACACACACATATGAAAATACATTTAAAAACATACTCACAAAAGCATAGATATGTAACAATTTTAAAGGACCTTCTTCGTTAGGGATGCAAAAGAGATTGTTAAAATTTGCTGCAGAGAATTTTTTAAATTATAACTTAATTTTACAAAAACGGTTGAAATATTGTTTACTGTTCACTGATTTCAAAAATGTTAGATATTTTTATTATTAATTTAAAACTATTTGCTTTGTGTAGAAGATGAATTCTCTGATTATCGTACGTAAATAATTTTGCAATTGAAAACTGGGTTGTTTTCTCTATTTGGCGGTACCAACTAGCGCTATACATTCGCGATGTTTTATCTATTTTAGTTTTGTTGAAATCTAAACATGGCGTCCGCTTTGGACTGGGTGCAAGGGATTAAATTAGCTGCGCCAGTTTAGGGAAAGTAAACGGGAGGTTATAAATGTGGTTACAGCAGTGTCGTAAGCCGACATCCTCACAGTGGTTGAAATACCCATTCTAGTGGCATTGAATGTGCAACTGGAAAATAACAAATTCTAGTGTCAATTTTTATATTGAGCTTCTTAAAGAACTAATTTTTACATCAATTGTGCTTTGTTAGAGCTTGATCGAATACCACACTCACATTTCACGGCCAGTTTTTTAAAGCAATTATTACGCAAATTTTGACACAACTATGTTATTACATTTGTGACAATGTTACGTTATAAATGTGAAATTTTGAACGTAAATAGCCAGAAATTTTGGGTTCCACGACTCCTTTTAGTATACATGGCTCATTTCTGAATGTGGAATGTCTTATATGGAACCTGTAGGTAATTATGGATCGATATTCACAAAATTACTCACTTTGTTTCTACTCGTATAAAAGTTGTTTGTGTCAAACATTATCATAATACTAATATTTATATTCGATTTGTACACGTAAAAAGTATTTTTCGGCTGAAGGGTTTATATGAGAACTATGATCTTCATTACATTTGGCATACATATTTATAATTATATATAACTTAATTCTGCCGAGCATTTATAAGCATTAAACCCTTATTCCAGAAGGACATTTGTATCGAGGCAGGGTAAAATAATCATCGGATCATAATCACTTTCCTTGCCCTTGTAGCAAAATAATTTTTCGTGACAAATTTCATTAGGATGTCTCTAAAATTGCGATCTGTACTTTGTTCAAAAAGGGAGGATTTTTATAAAAAGTGCACTCAAAAATAAAAGGGTAAGAACGGGCAGATAATTAATACAAAAACAACCAATTTAATAACCGAAACAGGAATTGGACCGAATTCGATCGAATTCCAAAAGTTGCAGTATACGAAACTATAGAGTATAACTATGCTATCACAAGTGTTGCTTTCTGAAATAAATTTTTAATAATCCTTAACTAATACATACCTTACATTTTCGGAAAAAACTTTTTATAATTATTTTTTTTTTTTTTAATTGGTTAAAACTTAAAATACACACTGAATAAAAAGGTGCAATATTCGATCATTTCGATCATTGATATCCGGTTCCATGGACCATAATGAAACTCGCAATCATAAATTACCTTGTTGTATCTATTTTGCGGTACCAAAGAAATTGTCGACTATAATTAGACACCAGCAGAATGGAAGATCGTTACCGTTTGGCGATTTTAGTTTCCAATTGTCCCTTTTTCAACCACCCGGCCACTTTTTAGGCACCTTTTTTAAAACGGAACTATGTACTAAATGAGGAGAAACTAAGTCGTTTGAAATATCTCGACCCATTATATATTAATTCCAACGAATAAATTGATTATTTTGAGGTTGTTAAACACTAAGGCTAATAAAATACCAAATGCCAAACTTTTTTGGTCCGGATTGGGAAAATTAAAAAATTGATTTGATTGATATCCTATTTTATATTTTTACTTTTTTCATAGCATTGTCTCGCCGGAACGTCTTTTTTCTAAATTAGCACTAATAAAAAATAAATTGTTCCACAGACTTAAGTTCAACACTTGCGAATCCATGCTTTCAGCCTTAAATTTGTTAAACAGTGATTTGTAAGATTGGAGTGCGAGTGAGGACCTCGTACAAAAGTACAGAACTTTAATTAATGAGAAGAGAATTTTATGTTAATTACTTTTATGAATAATAGTAGTTTTTCTTAAAAAAATAATACTTTTGTTTTTGCTTTTGTCAAATAAACAAATCTCGAGTAACTTTTTTAAATATTGAAGCAATTGAACTCTTTTTTCAAAAATCCCCTTTTTAGTGTCTTTATTTTTTGAAATCATCCTTTTTTGGATACTTTTTGAAAATTCTCAATGGAATAGGTTTTTTCTGTTCCGCTATACATTTAATCAGCAATAGTGGTATCTTATCCATATGTGTTTCGTTGAAAATAATCAGTTCGTCATAAGTATTCTAAAAATGTTAGCAACAATGCAATTACAATGTACGATTGCAAATTTTTTATGCTGAACATGAATATGTAAAAAATAGATTCTTACAGATTTCAATTAACGCAAGTGGGTGATCACTCCTCCTGCTTTAACTATTTGCCAGAAGTCGGTATTAGAGGGTACACTAAATATTATTTTTTTATACTTCATTTCGTTATCAAAATTGTCTAAATATGATATGGACTCTACTAGATTTATAATACATTTATTTATTTATTTATTTATTTTTATTTTATTTATTATATTTTTTTTTTGCGATGAACCAGCACTCAGATTATGATCCGTATTTATGCAGTGGACTGGATTAATACTAAGTAAATATGTTATGCAAAGGAGGGAGGAATAGTACAGTATTGGACTTTAATTTCCCTAAATATTAAGTGACCAGTTACTTCTGCATGGAGTTTATTATATAAGTACGAAATGTATGATGACTAGTAAACGAATTTTCTTTATAATACGTCATACAGAGGGTTGGAATCAAGAAAAACGGGGATTAACTGAAAATTAATATTTTAAAAAATAATTGAAGTTATGTAAATACAGATAAAATTTAACATTATTATCTGTTAAAATATTATTAAATTTTCTTCAATTTTATTGAAATTTTTAATCACAATGGTTAAAATTGAAAATAATTTTTTTTTTCAAGTTTATATTTTTTTACATTTTATTTCATAGCAAGTACTTTTATAAGATGGATTTCTCAAAGTTAGGTATTTGGAAATATATCTGTGTACTTTTTGTTAAAGTTAGTGTTGTAAAAATATTTTTAATATTTCTTTTAAAAAGTGGTCCATTTTCCGGTATTTTTGACTTTAACTGACTTTGACTGAATTTTAAAAAGTTTTTAGACGATCTTGAGTGAAAAATAATAGTTTTATATTTTTGCGTAATATGTCTGTATTAAAATCCAAACAATCGTTTTGCAGATTTTTTGATGTTTTGAAAGAAAAACATATTTGGAAAAAGAATCAATTTTAAAAATTTCCCAAAAATGGATTTTTTTTACTTTTTTGCTATATCTTTGCCACCAATATCGGGAAGTAAACATTTCTATTACCAAGGAATTAAAACATATTAGACCTTATAAAAAATATAAAAATATTTTGTTATATGCTGGTCCTTGAGAGAATCAGTTTTATAATTTTTTCTTCAAAATATTTCGTATTTAGTTACCTTTCAAAAAATATAAATATTGTAAGATAATATAACAGAGAAAGTATGTGACCAAAATTCTTTCTATACATTATTTTTTTATTTGCTATTAATAAAATAGAAAATATTAAAAAAAATCGGGCTAACATTGAATCCGCTATAGCAAGAAAAAAATTCTCAAATGTACGTTAAAAAACAAAAATTTTAATGTTTGAAGCCATAATATCTCGTAAACATAAACAACAATATTTTTTGGAAATCTTGTCCAGCAGAATCCCTTCATATAAAAGTCTTTCAAACCGGTTCAGATATAATGAATCAGGATCGTTTTAAAAAATATTCATAGCCGAGGGTTCAACTTTGATACTATGTGTACACGCCCGTGGTAAGTCTATACGGTTCAAACTGAAAATTTAAATTTGCACCTCTACTAACACTATGTGAAATTTCGTTGGAATCATACCAGCGATTCCGAACTTCATAATTATTTTCATTTCATTTTTTTATATAGCTCGCTGTGCCTTGTGTATTGCACTGATAACCAATGATTGTGTTCTTCTAGAAGCAAAGATGCAGTGAGTCCATGGAGTTGGATACCAAACTATCTCTGATTAGCACCTCTGCCCTTTGCTGTACCTAATCCTTAAGTTTAAAAAAAAACTTCGAAATATTGGCCCATACATGAGTGTTAAACTCCATTTTTGACCGGAGGATATTGGCAAATGACTTATGAATATAAATATCTGCCCTATAGTATTCTCGTTACGATTTAGTGTGTCATTCATATTTAGCCTTGTAAATCCAATTTCCAACAAGCTTAGTTTATAAATATATGAATATGAGAGGCAGATGTTGCGGCCATCTGTTAAATGTTGTTAGCATCTGTAAAATAGTAGATATGTTGTCAAGAAAAAAAGATAAAGAAGGAACGTCAAATTTTGATAACAATAGAATATTATTGAAGCAAAAATGTAAGGTTTGTTAGATCTAGAAATAAAGTTGTTTGTAGAGTAAGGAAATGATCATGATTATTTCTAATCTTACGTGAATACATATTATTTTAAACTAAGTAATTAAAATCATTTGGAAGTCAATCACATCATAAATCATATACGGAACAAATATCGAACAATAATTTTATTATTGTCTCATTATAACATACAATTTATATACTTTTCTTATCATCCAAACCTTTGTTATTTACAAGCAAAATACAATACCTGAAAAATTGTTTAAGAGCATCGTTCGATTGGCATAGACATAAGGCTGCAGAATGTTCCATAAGAAAATGTCATACGAGACCAAATCTCACAATCTTGACGAAGAATTTATTTATGGAAAGAAACCTCTACAATTTACTTCACACGTACCTACAAACTGTTCATGTTCATTGTAGAACCCGCTTTATTGGTCATCTATACCTAAGTTGTTTAACTGGAGGGGGGGGGGGGCGGGTAATGCGATTCGTTGCTTTTATTATAGTTTGCCACCTACAATTTAATTTATAATCAGTGAAGTAATTCGTAAATCCATCACCAAGTTATCCGAGAACTGTCATGTTACAAACCTTCTTGGACCAATCCAAGAGCATTGTGCGCGTCAAAGCGATTTTAAAGAATTCCTAAGATGGTCTTATATTTCGTCTTTTTACTGAAATAATAAAATAAAATTCGTGCCAAATATAATATTCTCTATTCATAAAATTGTTTAAATTTTTCTACCGTACTACCGGACGAACTAACATTGTTAAATCGATTATGAATGTATTCATGAAAGTGTTCTCTACGATAGAATTTAGATAAAATATTACATCGCTGCAAACATTCTTTTACCAAATATTATTACCATTTTCATCATTACCACAATTTCATATATTGTATCAATAAAATATTTTTCAGGCTCAAATTGTACTAAAATTAGGTACATTTGTAGCATTTCTCCCATCTCAGATTTGTACTAATTTTTCTAGATATACGTAAATACCACTTTTTGTGTGTTGTTGTAACTTTGTATTTTTGTAATAAACTAATGTTACATTTACTTTTAGATTAAGTTCAAGCTCAATGAAAATGCAATTGCAATCATTTCCTTTTACTTCTGTTTTGTTTTTTTTTTTCTTTTTTTTATTTGGCTTCATTTTGGCAACTGTTTTCAGCAGAAGAAAAGAAACCTAGAAATAAGGAGTCACACACCCAAACTGTAGGTCGCCATTATTAGAGGTTTCTGTGGGGTTAGAGTGTTTCTAACAAACTTGTACTTAGACATAAGATTAAAGTTGGTTATTGGTTGTGCCAAAAAAGGCAAATAGACAGACAGATATGCAGGCTGTACAAAAGATTTCAGATCTGTTTCTACCATCTAGTTTTGTGGTATTTTCATATATACATATTACATACATATGTGTGTTGAAGTTGTTTTAAGTATCTTTGTGTAATTTTGCATTATAAAAATGCTCCACAATGCCAATAAAAGCTATACACTGGAAAAAAAAATCCATAATGGGCAATTACTAATTATGTTGAATTATTGTTTCTAAGAGTGAGCATTTATGAATGTTTTTTCTGTAATTAAAATGGGTTTACAAAATCATTATTGTTCTGGCATAAGAGTAAAATGAGGAAAATATTAGCACAACAAAAAGGTGTATTAATATGTGATAACTGTTATTGAAACCACATTTTCTTTATAAACATTTTAATATATTTTTTTTTGAGTACACTGGAAACTCAAATACATTTCATGTCATATCCCTCCTTCACTGTAGCTGTTAATGTGGTTTTAAAATGTTCTTAAGTTTTTGGGCAACATTGTATTTAAGGATTTTCTCTTACATTATTACTTTTTTTTGCCACCAAAAACGCTTTTAACCAAAAAATGCACAAATTACACCTATTTCGTGAGAATGTAAATATATATATATTTTTTTTCTCTTATATTTTTTAGTTTTAGACCATGTATGCTTGAGTAGCCATTTGTAGTTATTTTGAGGCATGCCTCAATGCTTCTTCATGATGCTGATAAAGACAACGATGTATAATACAATGAAGATGATGGCAATGTCGATGATGCTGATAATGTTCTACCACTAAGTTATTTTCTTTGAACGTGATTTCTTTTGGTGTTTTTCTTGGTTTGATAAATGCTGAGCAAATAACCTTTTGAATATTATCACATTTCATTGAATTTTGTGTGTTGCAAAAAGAAATATTGAAAATGGATTTGTAAGGTTTTAGAAAATTTAAGTATTATACACTGGCTTACATAAAAAGTTAGAGTACAACATTCAGCTGTGACGAATCGTATATACACTAAACTTTACTCACAATTTTTATATGCAACATTTTACCAACAGGTAAAACAAAATAAATGAATAAAATAAAATAGAATACAGAAAAAATTATTCGAAAAATTTTTTTGTTAAAATGCTTCGTCAAAATGACTCATACTTTTGACTCGTATGTTTTGAAATATAATTGGAAATTAAATATAGATATCAAATGTAGATATCAAATTTTAAAGATAATATTGTTGTAAATTCCGTATTTTTTAAGAAGAGAACATTTTGAAATAGAGGGAACATTTTTATTGTGTCAATAAATATTTTAATTCATTTCAATCAAAGTTTCAATCATGAAAATAATTAGTTTAATATTAAACTTCATTAAAATTATAGAAAATATCAATTAGTTTCATTTAACTAATATTATCGTTTCGATAATTGGAGTAAAATCAATCAATATTTTAACTAAAATAAGCAATTTCGTAATTAAAATTCATTTTAATTTTTTTCCTGTGAAGTTAGTTCTTTATTATTTGGAGCTTTTGTTAAGTTTGAAATTAATTGACCGATTTTCATGCATTTTTATATATTTTTAAGAGGATCTTTTGATATACATATACCTTATGTTTCTTTTTTATATAGCTCCCTTCCAAAGGTGATTTCAACAGATAAATAGACATCTTTATTTTGATTTCCCTACCTATATGTATATACTTTTTAGAGTCTTAGGCGAAAATTGTAGAAATTACAAACGGAATGACATACTTTTATGTACCCTTTACACCAGTGGTGCATTGTATAAAAAGGAAATGGTTTATAAAGCAGAATTTATTTGACGTTTTGTGGGGGAATTTGTGAAAACACATAGTTAAGTGTAAGTGAATTCTAGTAAGTGTTGATGAGAATATTGAAATTTTTAAATGAAATAATTTTAAATTAAATTTTGTTTACTTTTTTTTTTATACGTAGTGTATATTTTAATAGCATTATTTTTGCTTTGAAAATATTATCATATATATTATATAATTGCAAAATAATAAATATACGCTAATAACAAAATTTATAATTTAATTATTTTCTCATAACATATTTATCCCGTAACAACACTTTGAAAAATAATTATTTAAGTTATGTATGAGTACACAATTTATATGACTAAATAAATTTTATTATCGTTATTGTTTAATAATGAGATATTTAATGTACACTTATTATTAATTATGCAACTTATTAAATAATCGAATAAATTTTATTTTAATTTAAAAAATAAAATTATGATAAATTGTTAACAACCAGTGCTTTCCTTTAGTAGAGAAGCATTTGTTATAATCTTCAAAATGCCCAACCTTAACACCGGAAGGGCTTCAATATTTTTACCCTTCTGAGGGCTTCGATGGTAGAAACAAACACTAACTTTAATTAAAAAGATAGAAAAACCCTTCGTAAGCAATTCTTTAAAAGCAAAATAAAACAATTGGTTTTTAGTCGATGTGTTTATTTAAATAAAATAAAAGCAACACTTCCTAAATAATATTCATTGTTTTCAAAATATTAAACAAAAACTGAGAAGATCTCAATATTTGTACTTTGTCAGATATTGTGTAACTTAGGTAACTTTTATGCTAATTATATAAAAAAATTTCAACTGGTAATATACATTTTTTAAAATCTATATATTTTGTAGTTAGTACAAGCAAAAAAGTTTTAAGAACTAATACATTTTCATGTTCTGTACCTATTTGAAATTTGGACGAGCTTTTTGCATTTTTTTTACAATATGGCTTAATAGTTCGGTATTTTTGCAATCATTGAAGCAAAAAATCTTAATTTTTATCTATAATTTTCAATGTTGACATAATAGATATTCTGGGAGAGTATATTTTCTATATTTTTATGAAGCTTGGTTGATATTAGGGTACCCAATCGATTCGGTTATCCGATTAATTATGGTCGATTAACTGTTCGAATAATTTAAAAGTGTCTATAACTAATAACCGAAGTTTAGTTTTCTGGAGTTAAAAATTTAGAATTTTTTTTTTTTTTTTAAGATACCTCGTCATTTTTTTAAATATCCATTATATAATTGCAAAAATAAATAAAAGAAATTTTTAATGATGTACTTTTCTATTACCATCAAAATATAAATAAATGTTCGTATTTCTACGAAGCTTGATTGATATTACATTATCCAATCGATTAACCGTCATTCGGTTATCCGATTAATTTTGGTCGATTAACTGTTCGAATAATTTAAAAGTGTCTATTTTCATATAACGAATAACCGAAATATAGTTTTCTGGAGTTAAAAATTTTGATTATTTTTTTAAGACAACTCATCTCTTTTTTTAACTATCCGTTTGTACTTTTCATATTAACTTGAAAATTCGCACATTCGAAGGTATTCCGAAGAAAAAAAATGTATAGCAAAAATTTATAGGTATTTTTTTGAAGGACAAATTTGTACTCAGTATTCCCTGGTATGCATCTAATTTTTAAATTATATATTTCGATTCCAAGTTGTCAAATTGTCACCACTCATTCTCTTCTAAATAAAAAAATATTTAAAGACATATAAAGATTATATACTTTTCTGAATGATAACTTTACAGAGATAATTCTAGGTTGCGAAGTTTTTAATAGGGGCCAGTCCAGAGCCTTCCAAATGTTACATACCCAGGTATGTTGATTATATAGATATGTATAGGTTTCTTGTTGTTAACATATTAGGGATTTTATTGATTTTATTTAATTTTTTATATGACAATAGATTTTCTATAGAAAAATGTGAGCGATAACCAAGGCAATGAAGTATATGTTCTAAGATAAGAAAAAGAAAAAAAGAAAAGAAAAAAAAAAGAAAAGAATGTTCATAAAACATTATCGTAAAATCGGAAATTATGTCCTTAAAATTAGAAATATATGCTCTTAAAATTCAGTTATTTTTCTGACTAAATTTTTATTTATCTACTATTCATACTAAAACTAACTTGATATACATATGTATATGTATATAGATATATATATATATATATATATATATATATATATATAGATATATATATTATATATATAAATATATATATATATATATTTATATATATACACACACACATATATATATATATATATATATATATATATATATATATGAAAAACCGTGTTCGAAATTATTATACCTTTAACGCGGTTTCATTGGTTTGAAAATTTCTTTGTTTTTATCCATATATTACATAAAGATCATAATTCTGCACATTTTGCACTTAAAAAAACATGTTTGCATATTTTTTTACCATAATTTCAGAATTTTAAAATACGGGTTTTTTGAGATATTAAGCTTTGATCTTTATATAATCGATTATGACCTTGGAACTTCCAAAGTAAATAAAAAATTATAGTTAAGAAGTTATGAAAAATAAAGTACACTTTTCGAAAGAATTTTGATTTGAAACGTTTTATATTTTTGAACCGGAAAGGGTCTTCGGTCTGCACCATAAACAAATTTCAATACATACAATCGCATTCTATCATGCTTTATAAATTTTAATTGAAATATAATTATTTATAATTTATTTTACTGCAGTTATTTTAATAACTAACTACGGCATGTAATATGTGTTTATTAGTTTTTTCTATATGTTAAACAATAATTTAGTAATTGTTTGTTTATAAGTGTAAATATTTGAAGTGCATCTGTGAGGTTGATAGAAGTAGACAGCTAATAAATAGAGCATATTTGAAAGCAACCAATAGCTGCAATTAAGAGAAATTTAATTAATTAAAATATAATAATGTAAACTGGGTTTAACTAGTTTGTATTGATATAAGTATAAATTCATTAGAGTAAAACAAATATTTAGTAAAAATAAAGCATATACTTGAGTTTAGCATTAAATGTAATTTAATTATAATACTTTACAGATTGGACTTTGAAATTTTGCATGAATTTTTTCTTTCATGATTCAAAATATAAATTCAAGATAAGAAATCAAATCATTTTAAAGAAAAAATATGTTAAAGATCTTGGCCTAAAATTATAAATAATTTTAAATAGCCAACTTGGACTTGCTTATTTATTTTGAGCCAACTAAATGAACAAAATAAACATTTTAGTTTGTTTGCCAAAGCCATTCAAAGTTCTATTGCACTTTTCGGTTGTCTCTCATTTCAAATGAAATAAACAAAAAATCGTTTTCAAGCATTTCTTTTCTCAAACCAGCCAATAGTCAGTCACTTTTACTAATGGCTAAAAAGCTCTATGGATTTGTTTTTCTTAATTTGGCAAAATAAAATCATCATTACCATTTGTTGTATTATACTGTGACGTTTTTCAATTAAAACAAAATTAGAAAAACACTTAAATCTATTGCAAATAATCTCTTTTTTTCTATTTATTTTACAAAGTGAGTGCGAATACGTTTAAAAAAGAAGTGAAATAATTAATTTTTAGTTCTACAAGACTTTGCTTAAGTATTTAAGTAATTGAACAATATTTAATTCGTAAACTACTATACAGGGACTTTAATATTCTAGTCAGTATTTTATATAAAAATTTTTGTAAACAGGAGAATTAAGTATTGATTTTTTTATTTAATTTTTTTTATTTTTATTTATTTGTTAATTTTTTTTATTACTATTATTATTTTTTTTTTTTGTTAGTAAAAAAATTTATATTTCTCTTATATGCAATCTAATTTTCAACCCACCATATAGATAGTTAAGAAGCCAGGAATAAAAATAAAATATAAAACTAAACAAATAATAATAACAATATCAAATTGTTAAACAAAAACTTAAAATTAAATAGTAACAGAGAACTTAAGTTAAACAATCAACTTAACTTTAACTAACAGGTAGTCAATAGCAATATTATTAATTCATAAAGTAGCTGAAAAAGAAAAGCAAAATGCTAAATAAAATAAAACTAACAGCAGTTTTAAATAAAACTATAGAAATTTATACATGTTAACAAACAACAGCCGGAGAGCAAGAAAATAAAACCAACGAAACTTTATGTCGGAATTAAAGAATAACTTTTTATAACATAAGAGGAAAAAACTTCTAATAAAAATAGCAAAGTTATTTTGTATTAAAGCTAAAAACTTTTCTAGAGGATAAAAAATGAAAAAAAAAATACACCTGACAAATTGACAAGTACCTATTTTTTTTTTATTAATTTTATTATTTTCATTGTAGTAGTAAGCCCAGCAAAAACTTTGCTTGCCATATAATGAGTTAAGAAGCTAATACACTACTTACACATTAGCTGAATAACCTATTGTTTTAACACGCTGATCACACTAGAAGCAACAACTTACCTCATATTATTACAAGTAGGCATTTTAGAAAGTCATTGCTTTAATATCATTAGAAGAACTAACTACTATTCAATAACCCATTAGTTTTTAAAGTATTATAGAAGTCATTATTAGTGAAAACAATAGGAACTAATTACTAGTAACAAATCATATGACAAGGAAAAAACTTACTTTTTTTATTTATTTTAAACGAAAAAAGATTTGGTAAATTTTAATAACAAGTTTCAAAAATAACAACTTTTTGGGCGTGCCATAAGGGTTTCCATTTGTGGAATTGCGCATATTTGCATGATATGTTTGACGAATCCGTTTTTCGAATGTTATGCAGTATTAAGGATAAGAAATCATTGTAAATAATTGAAAAATTTTCTTGAAATCAAAGATACATGCAATGATTTTATTTTAACTAACGTAATTATAATTTTTTAAATCGCAGTTTAATTTATTTTTTAATATAAACAAAATTACTTTTAAATATAAACAAAAAACAGTAGATTTATAAATGCATAATTATATACTACAAGTTTGCGAGACAAAATAATCGCTCAAACTTATAATTTACAATTTTTGACAGTTTATTTGCGAATGTGCAAACTAGCACACATTGCACATTTTGCGAGGGTTTGGCGCGTTTTCGTGAGGACTGTTAATATTTTTTAATTGTTATTGTGAATATAAATACATGCATATGCAAATTATTCCTTTTCATATATTATACTTATCTCTTCTTTAAATATATGAATAGGTAAACTCAATTAAAAAATCAATAAAAAGTAGCATTTTCAAAAATCTTATCATAAATGAGTTATTACATACCAGTTTATAAAAAAGTAGTTACTAAAATATTAATATTACTCCACTTTTTCATTGTTCGATTAGTCAAATAACTTGAAAATGCTATTTTTAAATTAATCGAATAATCGAGTAAGGCCTTTAAATAACTCGAGTTATTTGAGTAAAATATACTTAAAAATTTTTCGCTTTTTATTGTTTAATAAAAATTAAAATAAGCATTTTATGTTGTTTCAGTACTTTATTTAAAAAGAAAACAAAAATAATGTTAGCAGTTATTTTGTAACAATTATTTGGTCATATTTTGGTAGAAAATCCTTATTATAAAGCATACTTTAGCAATTTAAAACGCATATTTTTACATATTTTATACAAAAGAGCATAATATTGCATAAAACACATAATTTTGCAGATTTTATACTTAAGAGAAACATTTAGAAATTTTTACATAAATTTTCATTAGTAAAACTTTCCTTTAACTGTCACATACGTTCTTCAAATCCGATTCCTTAATAATTTTCATATTAAGAGTTGATAAAAATTTCGTAACTGCAATTGAATACTTTTGAGTGCAGAAAGAAAATATTTTTAACAATTACTAATAAAAATCAAGTTATAGCATGGATAGCAGATAATTTAATATATAACCAGAAAAAAATAACTCTTTAAAAGCATTTTTTTTTAGAGGCATATTTTCTGATTCTAACAGCATTTTTCATGAATATAAAACACGTTTTTAGAGTATATCTTTGGTTGCTCTGTTAACTATTTTAATTTAGTTTCCATTGCAATACCTTAAACTTTGTAACAAATACATATTTTACATAAAGGAAGGTTATGTTTAAAATTTAGCGAAGAGAACGAAAATCTATAATAATTAGTCTACAAAACCATTAAAATTTTTCTAAAAATAGCATTTTATTTCAGCACTTCTGCAAAAAAATATAAAATTTTTGTATGCATTGTGCACTGGGTTAGCCCTGAACATAACTTAGCATTTACTAAACTAGCGAGTCTTAGTATAAGTGTTTGCAATCGCTGAAAAGAGAAAGTCTTTTAGATATCAAATTAAGAAAAACCAGTTTGCGCTTAAGACAAATTTTAAAAATAAAATATTTCATGCTGTATGATGCACAATGGGATAATTTTATCATTTTCTGTTCTTTTTAATCTTTAATAATAAATTAACAAAAATTTCTACTAATAACCCTGAGAATATTTTCCATAAGACTAGTTAATACGAGCCAAATCCATCAGCAAATTTTTTTGACAACCCCTCCTTAAATTTGAAATTTATTATTATTTGATTATATAAGCTTAAATTACATTCATTTATAGGAAGGAGGATAAGAACAGCCCTTGGCTTGAAGAGTTAACTTAAATACTTTAATTTATTTTAACAATAATAATAGAACACTATTTGGTGTCAAAAGTAAATTTTTCAGAAAGACAGCCGGACAGACATAATATGGCAATTTTATAATAATGATTGTAAATGGTGTGTTATGTTGTATTATCTCTTATAGCTCCAGGTGTATTCTAATGGATTAACTGGATTCTAAGTTATTAATAAAAACGTAGTTATAAGTAATACATTTAATGTAAATATTTTTTTTTATTTTCTTTAAGTAATTCCATTATAATTAACAAATAAAATAATAAGTAGAAAAAATGTGTAGATACCAAGTCACTTTTATAATGAACTCAGAAATCGTGATGAAAATTCAGAGAGCCATTATTGTTAAAATAGCGAATCACATATATATTCGTCATGTTATTTTAAACTATTTTGGAGGAATAATTACGTCGGTCCGTAAGTTCAGCGTGGAGACAGTGTTTCGTTACCCCCTGGCTATATCCGTAGATATCAGCAAAAAGAATTTTAAAAATACAATAAAAAAAGGTATCAATCTCCCATTTTATATTGATTTTATTGCGGAGATAAAGTGAGCAACAAATCTATTAAAAATTATTTTTCACCTAAAATATTTGAATGTACAAGGGTCTTAACTACGATTCTATTGCTTTTGACATATATGACTAAAAAATAAAATCTACGCAAAGTCATCCATCTAAAATGGTATAAATTGTATTTCATAAAGTTTAAGATGCGAAAATAGTACTCTTTAAAATGTTGTAGTATTTTGTTAAATTTTTACATTTCAAATATACTAAATTAGGCAGCTGGCTAGCTGCCTCTCAATATAAAGCTTGTACAGGTTGAAATTTTTAAAATAAAGATAAAGTCTATTGGAATTTGTTAGTATCCGTCCATTATTTGCCCATACAAATGTCCTTCCGAAATGTGGTTTTAAGCTCATAAATGACCTGAATTAATCACGATTTAAGTAAAATTCAGCAAAAATAAGTTTTTTTATAAGCATAAACAAATTTGGAAAATTTAAAAAAGATCGGTTAATAGTTTAACTTATCTCCTATGTTGCCTATTGGCAAGTTTAATGATTTTTGATTTTTAATTGACCACTGCCTGTCAGAAGTCACAAGAACATGCATAAAAGCCTTAAAAATGCTATTATAATGATAATATTATACTTAGAAATTTAAGAAATGCATACAAAATTTAAAGAAATTTCATGTTTTTAAATAAGGTGAGTGTTCAAATAAAATATAACATGTTTTTTTTTTTAGTAAAATATGAACGCAATAAGTAGGATTAAAATCAAATCAACTACATTTCATCTCCACATTTTTCTGATATATCACTTTGTATAAAAATTAATTGCTAACTAAACCATTTTCATTCTCCATAAGAATTTAAAATTAATAATCACAATTGAGGACTGTTTGAGGCCTTCTTGAATTCGCTTTTAATTTTGATCCAATTCCTTTACAATTATCAAAACTTTGGCTCGTTTCAATAACTATTACCAAAATAACATTCACAATTCTGGGTGTTTCTACTGTAAATTCCAAATCTGAGCAGAAAATGTTAGAAACACTGTTCCATATCTAGAGTGCCATCAATGTCTTTTTGTTACATTTTTATTGTGATTATTCGCATTTATTCTACATTAAAGATGCAAAACGATCACATATCTTGTCGCATTTTGAGTAAACTTGTCATACGAATTATCTTGTAAATTTGTATAGTTTTTGGTACAAGAGCATTTTCCCAACTAATCGGTATACAAAACTTGTATCTTTGAATATGAAAAAACCTGCAATAACGTATATTTTTCAGGCTAACACAAAATATTGAAAATATTTAAATTTTTTATTATAGGCGAGCTTTGATCATTCTTTGCTTCACAGTTCTTCTCAGTTTTGTTATTAAATTTGTTTTTAGCTTTGATTGACTAAAGTTTAGGCATACCTCTAACATGGCTCATATTTAATTTTGAAGAAATGAACACAATGTTCTATTACGAGTGAGAACATGTTTGCCACACCTCTTAGGAGCGTCTCTACTTTTTGGGCTTCAAATTCATTTTTGTAACTTTTTCTTTTTCTGAACTAATTTTCATTCAACTCTTTTGGTCCTTGTTAAGTTTTTTTGTTACCCTGAGATATAATACTTTTGTTAAAAGTAACTCAAACAACATTTTTTAGTAACTTTAAAAAAATAAAAATAAAAAAATCTAATTTCATTTTGTATATTTTTCTTTGACTGTCATTCAAGAATTCAACCTGTTCTCAAATCTGACATATCTCTAAAAGATATTGTAATCCAGAAAGATATTTAAAATTAATGACAGTAAAAGTTATATGAAAATTTTGTGTTATGTTTTAATTGAATGCATACTATAGGGTGTTAGAAAAATAATTGTGTACTTCCTTGGAGCAAAAAGAGGCAAAATATTTCAATTCGACACAGAAAACGTCAGTGCATTAAATGCATATGGTCTGCAAGAGGCCAAAATTAAATTTTTAAAAATGAAGAAGTTAAACTAAAAAATACGAACAGAATTTAAAACACACAAATTAAACAAATTATAGTTCTATATTCTGCTGTGTCGAATCTTATAAATCTTTCATTCTACTGGGATTATATATGAAAAATTTAAATATTTTGAAGTTAATGAACAATCAAAAAATAACATTAATTAAAAAAGGGTATTTTAAAAAATTATGGACCGATTAGATTAATTTAAAAATTCCAAATTCGAGAAAAATATTTGTGAACATTCAATATAAAATATTAGTTCATATAGAGGCTTCAAACTTTTAAAAATGCGTTTTGGACGACATATCCGATTCGGTTTATTTCTTCAGTACAAAAATTTTGAAAAAGGAAGATCCTAATTTTTCTGTGAAAGCGCGAAGTCTTTAGCTTACATAGGACTTCAAAAAGTTGAAAAACCAAAGACATAGCTTATTATTGTTGTTTTTCAGTGCTCATAAAAACGACAACTACATACAGTATGTCAAGATATTATTTTAACATTGAAAGAAAAGAAGACTTTTTCATAGTATCGCTTTAAAAAAGTATATAGTTTTCAGCTAATATAATATTTTTAATACAAATAAGATACCCACACCATTATGTATGTTCATTAAAATTCGTGGAGGGGTCTTATACTAGACACTCGGAAAATTGTTGATCGATGCTTTTACTAAGTGTAAAATAAAATACTAACATTTATATGAATTTATACACTTTAGGGTGACTACCGAAACTGGGCTTATATGGTATGGACCGATCCTCATAAAATTTGTTACTGTGATTTCTACTTATATAAAACTTATTTGTGTCGAATATACTATGCGACAGTCAAAATCGGGATGGGATGAAAACAACGGGAAATGTTATATCGGTTATACGTGTCCCGGCGTTTCGCTGGGTCACGTCTAGGAATCGAGATATATCGATTTGAAACAAATTTAAAAAAATTAAGAATTACAATTCCTTTAATCTGTTCATACAACGTTTCGCTACATAAGCAACAGTTTCGCAGTTATAAATAAATGTATGAAAAAAAAACTATCTCTTGCCTAAAAATTGAATTTTTTTATTTTTAATTCATAAAAAATTCAAAACGATAAAAAAAGTGTCAAGTCCTATTACTTTCACGTAAATTCACATAACCTTTAAACAAAATGAGACATAGATCATGAAATTCGATGGACGCGTTTCGCTTTTATTCACAATTAAGTGAAGGTATCTCATTTTGACAAGAATATTGATTTTATGTTTCAATGAATTTGGATAATATTTATTATATATTATTTATTATAATTATTAACACGTAAAATTAAAAATTATTACAGGTAATTATTAGGTTATTACATAGATACATAGGTTATAAAAATCGATGAACGCAAAACTTATTTTCGTTTGTTTGCGCCCTTTACTTTCTTGCGTGGTGGTTCGCCGACTTGTTCAGAGTCTGCATCGGATGAGGATCTGTCTTCATCTGGAAAAAATCAATTGTTTTTAATCAGTCAGTTAACTTCATTTATGTGACTCACCCTCAGAGGAAACTCCCATTTTATATTCTGCTTCTTCATCTTTATAGTCGGGATCGTACGTCTTTTGCGACCACCAACAAATTTCAGCCACCAGCGAATCGAGCCTTTTGCCTTTATGTTGCGTTTCCATTGGCATTGCCACTTGATGGAAGCGCTCGCCATGTTCATCCGACTCTGAGGCTAGCTGCTTGCTGAAGTATTCGAGATGGTGATGCAAGAAGTGAATTTTGAAGGACATATTCACTCCAATTTTCTGGAAGTAGTGCAACATCTTGGTCACAAGAGCGGGGTAATTGTGTGCTCGCGTACTTCCCAAAAAATATCGTATGACTTTCTTCACTGCCCTCCACGCAAAGTAATCATTACCGTCTAAAGCACCTTTAAATTCCTTTGGTTTCATGAGCTTTCGTATATCCAGCCCATTCAGAATACCTTCCTTCAATTTTGCTTCGCTGATTCGTGGGAAAATATTTTCCAAACAATCAAGAATTTTCGTTTGCTTCACAATGGCCTTGATGAAATTTTTTACGATTCCCAGTTTGATATGGAGAGGGGGCATGAGGATGTTCTCCATTGGCACCAGTGGATCATTTACGCAGTTGTGTCCTTTCTCCGTTGGATCTCGAACAAGCCGCTCATGCGTTTTGTATTAGTTTCCTTTAAATCGGGTATCCCAAAGACACAAGAAATACATGTTTTTCGTATAGCCTCCTTGGAGACCTCTTAGCATCGCCACGACTTTCAGATCACAACTGATCCGACACATGTGATCAGTGTAGCAAACTTTATCCAAACTTATCGTGGAATCGTATGTTTCGCTCATGTCTGTGCTGTAGCCAATGGGAATGCTTGGTTTTTTTATTATATTTATGTAGCAAAACGACTTTCAGGCTTGATTTCGAAGAATCGATGAACATTCGCCAATCAGCTGCGACATAATTAATGGCCATCGCCTCCATCAGTCCCTTTATATCGTGGCAGTAAAGAAATGTGTTCCCTTCGTTGAGTGTGTAGTACCGTTGGAAAAGCAATTGTCGTCTTCGATATCCGGTGACTTTGACATTAGGCTCCAAATTGGTGCCGTCTTTCAAAAGCTGGGCAAGTTTTTCTGCTTCACGTTGAGAAAAATTTAATTCTGCAACAATCTTGACAATTCTTGCTTGTGATATTGTAATTCTTTTGTTCGATGGGCCGGCTTCTGGTGTTGGTTTATAGGTGAAATCCGATTGATCCATTGTTTCAATATAAAAAGAAGTTTCTCTGTCAGGACTTGGAAGCGGTGGAATTGGTATTTCATCCGAATGCGGTAGAGGTATTTGTGCACTTTTAACAGATATGTAAACTCTTCATTTAAGGCCTTTACGATTTACTCCACATATTTTGTTTGCGCAAGCGTAACAGTTGTCGGAATTGTACTCTCCTGGATCAGTCCAAATCATTAGTGCACCAAAACGAAGTGAACTGCGTTTCCCTTGGATCCACATGTTAAGACCATTGTAGCACTTTTTACAAATTTTGTCTGGGACCCACGAAATGCCGCGAATTATTTCTCAATCAAAATAAAGTTTAAAAGCGCGTTCCACTTGCTCAGTGAGTAATGCAGCATTTGTTGAAAAAGCTCTTTTTGCCACAAACGTAACAAAATAAATTGATATTTTCTGGACAACTTGCACTCATTTCGGTTTTATACTTTTATTACTTTTTCGTCACTTTAAAAAAACCGTACTTTACGCGTTCGGAGACACTTGTTGAATGACAAAAAATCGATCAGTGAACACCTATAAATACTACGTAAGTTTCAATATTTTACTGAGAGGTACTTATGAATTCGCGCATCTTTTAAGGGTGGCTATAAACCTGATTCGTGTGCGTTTTAAATTTTTCGAAACGTTCTAAAACATGACCATTCATAAATGTGGGTGTAATTTGTGTAAAAAAATCATGAAGGTAGCCAACAGAAAAAACCCAAATAATTAAAAAAGTGCACTTTCCTTTTAATTGTCCACGCACATTTATGACCGTTTTTTAGTTTGTTACCGCTACCATAAAAATCAAATAACCTTTTGTTTATTACTTTTTTTTAATTCTGATAATCATAAAAAAAAAGTCATCAATTTTTTTTCCAAGGAATTTTGAGCATATCTCGAGCAAATTTTTGAAATTCATACCTTCACTTAATTGTGAATAAAAGCGAAATGCGTCCATCGATTTTCATGATCTATGTCTCATTTTGTTTAAAGGTTATGTGACTTTACGTGAAAGTAGTTTGAACCCTTCCCGATTACTGACCCCTACCATTTGTCGGACAGTGATATCAACCTGGTACTAAAATGTGTATGTGATTTATGTACGTTAAAGTGATTTTCGACAGAGGGTTTTATATGGGAGCTATGGCCAATTATGGACCGATCTTTATGAAATTTTCACAAAGATTGATACTTAAACAAAAATTCCTTACATCGAATTTAATCGTTAAACCCTATTCAGGGAGGACATTTGTATGGAGGCTAGGTGAAGTAATAGATCGATCATAACCAATTTCAATAAGCTTCGTCCCTGTGTCACAAAAGTCCTTCATGTCAAATTTCATTGAATTATCTTCAAAATTACGACTCTTTGTGCACAAGGCTTGCATAGAAATCCAGCCGTCCAGTCACCCAGAAGGATGGATGGACATCGTTAGGTCGACTCAAAAAGTGATTCTGAGTCCATTGGTATACTTTAAGGTGGGTGTTGGATGATTTTTTCTGTGCATTACAAATATCAACCCAAACGCATAATACCTCAATTACCTATGGTGATGTGGGTTATAAAAAAAATAATACCACATAAAGATTTTAACTACTAAAAAGTGAGCGAAAACTAAATAAACACAAAAATTTTGTTGTCAAAAAATTCCTTTTACATTCATAAAACAGATTTAAAATTTAATATGGCAACAGTATAACTGCTTGGATAACCTTTTTCCAACAAACAAGTTAATAAATTAGTTCAATTTTGGATATTCCAGTAATATTGAGTTTTTTGTTAATTGTGGTATTTAGTAATACTTAGCCACATTTTTTTCTTCATATATGGATATGTTATATTTTTGAAAAAAACAAAATTTTCAATATTGACTTTTATTTTAGCCCACCCCTTTGTGCACTGCTTACACAATTAAACAAAAATACATTAATCATCGGATAATTTATAATAACTTTAATATTTTCTAATCGATTACAATTCTTTTACATTAAATTGCAAAAAAGGAGTTCATAATAGAATTTTCTTTTTAATTTTTTTTAATTTCCAATAGAGCGCGGATGACTATATAAACTCCAGTTTTAATGATGGACAATTCCGCAATAAACTGAAATTGTTAACAATACGTAATTCAAAAAAAAAAAAACCAACAACTACAAAAATTCGTTAGAATGAAAAAATTCTTCATATCCGATCAAGATTTCATAAATCCAAAACAAATTAATTAAAAATAAATTTTGCCCATATATCATAAATTTAAAATTTATTTAAGTTTTTTATATTATTTTTTTCTTTATAATGTTAGATATTTTGTGATTTTTATTGCACAATTTTAAAATATTTTTCTTTTCATTTTGAATTTTTTGAAAAGTTTTCAGTTTTTGTAAAATAGTAATTATAAAGAATTAAAAAGTTAATTTAGTTAATTATTAATACAATTAAATTTCAAAACAGAATTAAACAAGAGATTGATTGCAAATATTTTTGGAATTCTTTTCTTTTCTGTGTAGGTTTAAAACTCTAAAAATTTCAAATAACTTATTTGCAAAATGTAGCTCCATCAATGTTTTTACTTGACCCAACAAAATTTTCTCACGTCCTCCTACAGTTTATGCTAAAATTTACTTCTTAAAAGAATAACGTCAGCTACATATTTTTGTCTTAATTCCTTTGTCAATATTATTTTTTTCACATTTATTATACTATATTCTGAATAAAGCTAACGAACTTAACACAACTGACTAACACAAAAGTGTTGTAAATTAAACTTTAATTTTCTTAAGTAACAAACATTTCTTAACTATTCAAGTATCATGACAACGCCGTGAAACAAAACTATAAAAAGGTCTATGAAATGAGAAGATTGTCTTTGCATTTAGTAAAAAAAAAGAATACAAAAGAATAGACAAAAAGCAAATAAATGAAAAGAAAATTAAATGTACTTACTTATTTAAAATTTTTTTACTGTGTGACAATGAAAACTTTCATTTTATACTTTAATATGCATTGTTAAGCATTAGGAAGAATAAAACTAATTGTTGAAGTGTTTTCTCTAGTAATGGAACAAATACTTAATGAAACGAATTCCTTTAGGAAGTGTATTGTTAGAGTACATATTTAATTATAAAAGAGTATTATATAAATTTATCCTATGAATTATCTTTGTAAAATTGTAGCATACGAGGGCGGATCAATAAGTCCGTGACTTTTCGAACTTCCCTCGTAGGTATATGAAATGCAAGACTATTCCCATCAAGTACCACCTGTTAATAGACTACTGTCAAACAGGCATTTGTTTGGTCAATAATTTCATCGTTGGAGCTGAATCTCTTTCCACCGAGCCATTTCTTTAGTTTTTGAAATAGGAAGAAGTCACTAGGGGCTAAATCCGGAGACTAGACTGCACACGTGTGCACGGGTTGAAAAAGAACTTTTTTCTTGGCCATATGGGGTCGTCTTCTTTTTAAATCCTCATTAAATCGGTCTAATAAGTTGGCATATAATACGTCGTTTATTGTTTTTCCTTTTCGAAGGTAATTGATGTGGATTATCCCTCGTGCATCCCAAAAAACTGTTGCTATCACCTTATTAGTCGACAAAGCTACCTTGGCCTTCTTCGGAGCAGGTTCACCCGGAGAAACCCATTTTTTAGATTGCTCCTTGGTCTCAATGGAACTATGTTTCATCCACAGTTACAAAACTCCACAAAAACTCATTCGGATTGCGTTTAAAAAACTTCAAACAATCCTTTGAAGTTTTTACATGTTTACGTTTATGCTCAATTGAGAGCAAACGCGGTATTCATCTTGCAGACAACTTTCTTAAACCCATCTGATCTTTTAAAATCGAAACCACACTGCCATATTAAATGCCTATGGCATCAAAAATCTCAAGCACTTTTACTCTTCGGTCGGCCAACACCATATCGTCGATTTTTTCGACATTTTCGGGTATACTGACCTCAATTGGCCGTCCAGAACGTTCAGCGTCATTTGTACTTGTGCGACCTCAACGAAAATCAGTAAACCACTTTGTTACCATTGAAATCGATGGTGCAGAGTCCCCATGGTATTTATCGAGCTTTTCCTTGGTTTGACTGACGGTTTTTTTTTTGCAAAAAATAATTTTTAATGAGCACTCGAAATTCACTTTTTTCTATTTTTAGAAAAATATACTAGGTTGTATGTTTTGAACAGCTGTTAAACGCAAAGTAAATGACGACACTTGCTCAAAATATGACAGTAGTCCGCTAACAGGTGGTACTTGATGGAAATAGTGTTGCATTTCGTATAACTACCAGGGAAGTTCGAAAAGTCACGGACTTATTGATCCGCTCTCGTATTTGATAAAGTTGAGAAAGTCTGGAAACAGAGAGAAAAATATTATTAATATTATTGTTTAGGGTAATCTAGGTAATTTTGATAAACTTTGTTGTTTTAAATTATTTTTTCACAATAAACTGTAAAGACTTTAAATTAATTTAGAGAAGCTTAGAATTTTAGTAAGTTTCTTAACAACAGCGAAATTTGTACCAAGCCATTTAGGTGATTTATATATTGACTGTCCTTATGTAACGTGAAGGAATCAATAGGACCCAAGTGAGCTGAAATTCTTAGTGAAGGCAAACTGTGTCGCATAGTTGGTCCTTTTGAATTTTTCGTTTAAAGTTATAACTTTTGAAGTAATGTAGATATTTTCAAGATTTAAAAAGGGTTCTGAGAGTTTAGGCTTTACAATGAATTGCTCATATGGATCTATATATGACCTTCGATCTTTTCTGTCAAATTCATTATTTTTTTAGGCATAAATATACGGTTAAAAAACCGTTAACTCAAATAATTAACTCACAATTTCAATATAGCCCACGACAGACTTGTCATTTAGCGATACACGATATATTAATGTGGATGACAATATAATTGCAGATTCTATTTCGAGAATCCCAATATAGACTCTATATTGAAATAGATTTTTTTAATGTTATTTAGTTGTCGAAAGAACAGGAAAAATATTTATGTTTACAAAAACTTACAAGTAGTAATGATAATACGTGTAAGCTAGAAAAATTCTAATACCAAAACAAGTATTTGCCGATTTACAAAAAATTTCTTATTCACGCACTAGGGCATACAGGAAATTAGTTACAGCTCGTTATTTTTGGTCAGCAGTGTATAAGATTATAAATCAATGGGTTTAAAATTGTTTAGGAGTAGACATATTAAATCTTAAATTGATAAAATTAAAATCCCTGACGGTAGTTTTACACATACAAATATGGATATTGTTGGTCCACTACCAATATCAAATGGTTTTCGATATATATTAACTATAATCGACAGAACTACACTTTGGCCAGGGGTATAGCTGTTGAAAGATATTACAGAGAGGACTGTAGAATTCAAATTTCTGAATGAATATATTTCTAGATTTAGAGTTCCTAAACAGATTACAAGTGCCCAAGGCACAAAATTTATTTCTTCATTATTTAATGAGGTTACAAATGCATTAGGTATTGACAAAATTGTTACAACTGCTTATCATCCAAAATCAGATGGTATGGTAGAACGTTTCAACCCTCAACTAAAGTTATCATTTCTTGCTCGGGGAAATTCAACAAATTGGTCACATAAATTGCTTATAATTTTTTTGGGTTTGAAGTTTACAGTTAAGGAAAATATTGAGCCTTCAGCTGCAGAGATAGTTTATGGACAGTATCTGCTATTGCTTGGCGAATTAGTGGTATACTCTGGATAGATTTTAACAATTCTGAATTTTTAAATAATATTAAGAAATATTTTTCAAATATTCGTTCTGCTATACCTCATCACATAAACAATATGAAGACCTACATCCCCAAACACATAAAATATTGCAGATACCTTTTTTTAGGAATGATTCAAATAAACTTGGTCTAACTTATCCATATGAAGGCAGTTTGGAGTAATAGAAAAAATCGCTAAATTTTTAAAATTATATTTAGCACGTTGATAAAGAATGTTTAAAAAGACAGATTGAAAAAATGTTTATAGAGGAGAAATCTACTATACCCTCGCTCCGATCTGTTTTAGACTAGTAGATTCATCCGTTTGAGAGTTTTAGACAAGTGGGCGTATAATATGGGAATGGCATCCGATCAAAATCCAACATAACCTATAACATTCTACAGTACATCTATGCGTTAAATTTCATATAAATAGCTTCATAAATAACGTGTAAAATTTAAAAAGCGTTTTTTAAGTAGGCGTAAAATGTAGACGTAGCATCATATCGAGATCTAGCAAAGCCTTTTACAACCTCTGGCGCTGGTAATATTCGCATATATAAGGATATAAGGATTTATAAAATCTTGATTCTATTTGAACTTTATATGAAAATGCAAATTATTTTGATATTTTCATAGGTCTAATACACAGATATAATATGGGTTAATATATTTGTATTTCAATATAACGTATTTCATTTTCATATAGCACATCCCAACATGGGTGAAAGCTATGTAAGATTCGGTACAACCGAATATAGCACTCTAAGTTGTTTCATTTTGTTTTGTTCAAAACAAAACATGTTTTTCAATGAGACTAGTTAAATAATAATCAGTTAAATCATTTAAAGCAATTTTCACACCATTTGCAAAAATGATATATTTTCCAATATTTTCATCCTGTTTTTTTTTTTAAATCCGAACAAACCAACAATTTTTAAGCGATTCAAAAATTCTGTTCATGTTCTTGATAATATAATTCTTAATAATATACTTCTATCATATTTTGGATTTTGCCTTGATGATATATGAGACATTCTTATATCTAAAATATATATTTGAAATGATTGAGAGCTAATATAGAATGTTTAATGATTTATAATGATTTATAATCTAAAGCAGACTAAGACTAATCTTAAAATATACCAATTGCCTCTGAGTCAATTTTAATTTTTAAAATAATTCGATAAAGTAGGTGGTTATTAAAATTTGTTGAAATATGTATAATTATTGATCTTTGCATTTAATTTTTTTTAAGAATTTTAATTTAAATATCTTTAAAATGGTAACACATTAAAGAAATGCTTGGGCTGTTATACATCATGTGATTTATTTCAGATTTTTCTTACCACATTCAGTTTTATCATTTGCATCTCCTTCTGTGAGGCTGCTTTCTAAATAAAGAAAAAAACACAAAAAATCATTACAAATCTTTAATAAAACCAAGAATGAAATGCATAAAAAGAAATCTTCATTCAAATGACATAACACAAGTGGGAAAAACTTTAGTGAGATATTATAGAAATAGAAACCATTAAGTGTATCTAAAAACACTTAAAGCAATTTTAACACTTTAGTCTATTGAACAAGGGCACTTGTTAGAACACCAAACTCCGACACTTGTATTTATTGGGTACAATAAAAATCATCAAACAGGGAACAGCAGACTAGGCAGCCGTAGACACAGACGAAGATACAGGCCATACATGTAAGTGAATGCACTGCTTAAAAAAACAACAGCAACAACAAAAAAGGAATAATATATATATTTTTTATTTAAATGCATAAAATGTGTGAAATGTCTGTCTGTAGTTGCAACAGAAAATAAAAACAAAAGATAAAAATACTCTTCTCTCTTAAACCTATATGCAAACACTTGCATACGTAAAAAGCCGTATATATAAATATAACTGACTTTTCCACTAGGAAGGAAGGAAATAGTATACGAAGTTGTATAACAGCAACAGGAAATGCACACTTTACATACAATTGCCCTAAAGCATGATAAAAATAAAAAAATAATAATAAAATAAAGTAAAAAAAAAAATCTCATATGAAAATAAAAAGCAAACGACCTACACATCGTAGTGCTCAACGTATAACATGCCACAAAATGTTTAACTATGTGCAGCATGTTGTATATGTGGTAAAAAAAAACAAGACACATATACATCAACAAAAATATATACAAACAACTGCAATAAATTTTTATAGCTTCATATCACTCCTTTAAATTTTTCTTTTTTATTTATTTATTTTTTCTTTGTACAAAGGAAACTTATTTGAAATATTTGTATAATTGTAGTGACTTATACGTGTTAGTATTAGTAGATTTGTTTATGTGTGCATGCATAGAATAAATTTTTCAATGACTTTTTAAAATCAACATCCGATAGAGAATAGAAAAAAAAAATGTCTGCTTTACAAAAACACACTTATCAATTCATGCCAGATTACTCATCAGAAATTTACATTCTTCTTTCCACAATTTTTACGCCATCATAAAATCCAGGCATCATTCACTATGACTTTTAGTGGCAGGGGAACAAAAAAAAAAAAAAAAAAAAAAAAAAAGCAGCCAACGTTTTTAAAGGGTGACAAGAGAATAAAGAAAATACAGTTAGTTATAAAAAGTTTCCAAGAGGGACGAGTTGGTGCCAAAAATTCATATACCAAATTGCATGTGTGAAGTTTAAATTGTTTATTTCATTCGAAATGCATATTAACCATAAACAGACTATGATAAAATGTCATTAAAAATAGGTTTTTTTTTTAATGAGTTATTCAATTTTGTATTTAGTAGAATCAAGTGCATACCTATCTCTCACAATCTCTGTCATATTCTATTATTATCTCAACATCTTCACTTACATTTTCTCTTCACTAACGCACTAACTTGTCTTATTCGCTTTAAATTTGTAATACTTAATTTTATATTACATCAATTAAATATCTCCAAATATTTTAGTATAAAGAATTCTTAGACCTTTGAGACAATTTAAAAGTTATTTAATGATTTTTTTCATTTGCAAGTTGTGGCAAAAAATACAACATATTTTTTCTTTATATGTTAAAAAACAACACATGGTAACAAAATCAAGCAAAAAAATTTTATAATTACTCAAATTTTTTTTTTACTTAATGTAATTCATGCGCACAAATAAAATTTTTTTTGGAAATTTGTTCCTTTTATATATATATATATATATTAACTTGTACTAAACTATAATTGTGCATGCAGAAGAAAAATATAGCAGTACTGACCATAATCTAAAATAGAGAAATACATCACAGCAAAAACTAGAAATGATTATATGTAATAATTATATGATTCCATTTTCTCATACTGTGTTCGATTTTTGGTGCTTTTTTATGATTTTAGGTTTACATATAATTGAACAATCTTACTACATAATTATCCCGTTATGTTAGATTATGAATTTATGTTGTTATATTATTATTCTACCTTATTATAATATTATGCCACATTGTCATATTATGATCCCAATCAATACTAATACGAGTATTATGTTATTCTTCATATTATTCCATTTTAGCATATTATTATCCCATGTTATCATATTATCCAATGTTATCATATTATTATTTCAGTCTGTCATATTATTATGCCATCTTATCATATTTTAAAATAAAAAACAATTAAAAAATTATTATTTTTATAAATTTTTTTATTGAAAATAATGGAGAAGTGTTCTCTAGCAAAAAACTAATAAAAAATATTTCCATATTATTTGTTCATTAATTATATTTATTTGTATCACCATATGTGGCTCAAATGCAAGATATGTTTTTTAACTAAACCTTTTAATTATAATTAATCAATATCCTATGTTGCTGGAATTACACCTAACCATGACTGTTTATATTTTTTCATATACTAAATGAGAATTTCAATTCGGAAACAAACAGTAGAAACAAAAACAAACAAGTTATGAATTTTTCCACTAAGTTTGTGAAAAGGATAAATATTATATTTATTTGAAACGTTTTATTGTCATGAGAATAATAATACTAATATTGTTTAAAAACATAATATAGTTTAAGAACAAAGAAAAAGATTGCAAATATTTAATATTTGTAGAAGTAATGATATTTTTATACCCCACACCACCATAGCACCATCATACCCCTAGTATTATGCGTTTGTTCTCATGTTTGCAACGAACAGAAAAAATCATCCAACATCCACCTTAAAGTATACCAATCGCCTTAGAATCAATTTTTGAGTCGATCTAACGATGTCCGTCTGGCTGGCTGGACGGATGGCTGGCTGGACGGATGGCTGGCTGTCCATGTAAACCTTTGGCACAAAGTACAGGTCGCAATTTTGAAGATAATTCATTGAAATTTGGCACGTAGGACTATCATGGCACAAGGACGAGGGCTATTGAAACTTGTTATAATCGGTTCAATATTTCACCTAGCCCACTACAAATGTCCTCGCGGAAAAGGGTTTAATGATCATAAATGCCTTAAATATTTCAATATTTTAATGAAATTCGGTGAATGCAAGTCTTCTCAAGGTAACAATTTTTGTGTAAAATTTCATGAAGATCAGTCCATAATTGACCATAGCTCCCATATAAAACCCTCTTTCGAAAATCAGTTTAACGTGCATAAATCACATGCACATGTTAGTATCAGGTTTATATTCGACACAAATAAGTTTTATAGAAGTAGAAATCATAGTGACAAATTACTGTAGCTCCCATATAAGCCCACTTTCGGGAATCACCCTAAAGTGCATAAATTCATAAAAATTTTAGTATTCACGTAATATTCTGTATTCCTATATTTTATTTACACTTAGTAAAAGTACCGACCCACAATTTTCCGCATGTCTAATATAAGACCCATCCACGAATTTTGCTCAATCGTGTGGGGTATCATATGGTCGGGCTTGACCGATTATATCTTTCTTACTTGTTGATATTAATAAAATTTTGTTTCAGACAAAAATATTTAAAAGCATATATTTTAGAGATCAACCATATTAAAACTTTTATAAATGTAAACATTAAATGACAAAATTTAAACAAAATCAAAAACTAACAATGAGACCATAGCATGTCGCAGTAATAACCATGTTTTTTCTCTGCGTGTAGCCATTTGCATTTTATTTATGTTTAAAATAGTAGAAACATAAGAGATTTCCAATTATGGTTCCAAATATTGTATATTTAGTTACGTTAGTCGATTTGAGGTATAAAAAATATTATGTTAATAATTTCCTAAAGACAACAAATTTGAAATTGTTGACTTGCAGGCTAAAATATGATTGCCTAAATATCGTATTATTTGGGTATTCCTCTTTAAGATGTGTATTCTACATATTTGCAATAATCAAGTTCTTCCTGGAATAAACATTCTACGTCAGCTCCCATTAAATTTAAGCTAGTCAAGAGTTTGCAGTTCTCATTTTGCTGATGGTTTCAATCATCTTAATTGTGAAACGAAAATTAAGAATTGTGAAGGAAAATTTTAATTTTTAAATATGTAATTCATGTATTTCTTATGTAATCAAAGAAAAATAAACACATACTTACTTAAAAAAAAACATTCTAATTTAAATTTCTGATAGGTTCAGCTCTTCCCACCGAATTATATTTATTTTAAAAACAGTTGCATCTGCTATATTGTACTAAATTATTTGTTATCTCGACCAATTTTTTATATTATATTCAATGTGATGTTCGATGCGAACGAAATAATCGGTAGATGATAGTACGTGCAACAGATCAAATTCGGTTGGCATATATTCGATTGCCACAACGATGTATATGTATGTATAATTTTTTATATAAAATAAAAAAGTGCTCTATATTTTGCGCCGGCTTGTAGATTTCGAGCATACTATATTGATTTCAAAAGAAGCTATTGTGATGACTCTTTACTACTTACACATTAGCTGAATAACTCATTATTTTATCACGATGATGACATAAAGGGCAACTTCTTACCCCATATTATTACAAATAGACATTTCAAAAAATCATTACTAAGATGTGACTATAATAGCTAATTAATTTCAAGCTGTTCAATAACTCATTGATTTTAAAGAAGTAATAAGATCGTTATTAGAAAAAACAATAGGAACTAGTTACATTTTAGGTTACAAATAACTAATGTTATGTCAGGATCAGGGTTTGTGGTTTGGAAATTTCCGGGCAGGAATTCCCGGAATTTCCTGGTAAAATGTCGTCGGGAATTTCCGGGAACTTTTGTAATCTTCCCGGGAAAATTAGAAATTTAATATTAATCTAATACGTAGTTTTAAATTCCTAAAAAAAATATATTACTGTTTTTAACGCCTCAATGAAAAAGTTACATAATTTTACACACACTACTTACTAAAGTTATTTTTAGATGGTAATACTGAATATTAAGATTTGTAAAAAATTCGATACAAAAGTGATATTTTAAGTTATTCAGAACATTTGATTTTCATATGTCTCAATAAGATATTTTTCTAAATTAACAAAAAAGATTATACAAAAGTTTTCTAAAAAAAATAAAAAGAAAAAATATTCAGAGAAAAATAAAAACTAAAATAAATATGAAATCATTCATTGTATTACTGTCTGAAGTATTCTCTGTCGAAGATTTTGACATACTGATAAAATATGAAATATTTTATTTTTCTAAAGTATTAATAATTCTCGTCATAGAATGTGTAAAGCCTCAAAACTTAATTGAGGATTTTAAAACTATTAAAAAGAAAACAATTTTAAATATTTTCCAAAATTGTGTTTTGCATCTCTAAATTAGAAAGAATTAAATAATAATATAAGATGAATATAAAATGGAAATAAAACAATAAGATAGATTAGTGATTTTTAATTTTTCTCATGAAAAACTAATTAAACGAAAAACCTGAGATATACAGTTTTTAATTTAACTTACAGTAGGTACTTATTTTATTTATATTAAATATTTAAATTTATTTAAATCTTGAAAGATGCATCATAGTTTAACCCAAATAGATCTAATGCGCCCATATGGTAGCACAAACAAGGGTGACATAAAAAGCTATATACCATTGAAAATATTAATAATTTTGAAAAAAATTGAATTGTATATCATTGGAAACTTGTTAGTAATATTAACATGATGTAAAGTCATTTATATCATGTGTAAGGAAACGTATAATGCTTTTTGAAACCCTTAAAAAATTATTGTTAAAAAATGTAAAAAATTAACGGCATGAAAAATTAATTCATATATTTTTGACGCTATGTTGTCTTTAAAAAAAATATTTTATAATTTTTATATAACCAAGCATTGCTATATTTAACTGATATAAATTAATAAAATATATAAAATAGTTTTTTATTAACAGAAAATAACCATTATTCTTGAAATTTAAAAAAAATCAGATGCAAGAACTACTGGATAAAGTGTTAAATACAAGTTCTACTGAAATGCGAAATAATTTTTTTATTTTTATTTAAAAAAATCATAGTAATGATTATTTTTGAGTTTTATTTTTTTGATAAATTTTTAATGACTACTTTTGATTTTTATATTTTGCTCACAAAAAAATAAAAATGCGGAATGATTTTTATCAAAAAAAAAAAAAAAACTAATAATAATAATAATAATAATAATAATAACAATAATAATAATAATAATAATTTTATTTTCTCTAATTATGTTGAAACATTAGCAAAAATCATTATTTTTATTAAAAATAAACATTTTTACTAAAAATCTAAATTTTTACCAAAAATTTCAATTTTTGACTAAAAATCGAAATTTTTTTTCAAAAATGAAAAATTTTAATAAAAAAGAAATTTTTTTTATGATAACCATAATTTTCTAATAAAAATTAGATTTTTCACTAAATATCAAATTTTTTATAAAAATTAAAATTTTTTACAAAAAATTTACTTAAAAATTTTAGCTTTTAGTAAAAAAAATCTGATTTTTTAATAAGTTTTATTTAAAAAAAATTTTGATTTTTAATAAAAATTTAGATTAGTATGTTCATGTATGATTCCCAAAATATTACGTGTGAATATTTTAATTTACGTGATCTGGTCCATTTTTAAAATACCTCTAAAATTACCGATTTCTCTCAATAGCATTTAAAAAATCTGCATAATTAAAAAAAAAATGAATTTCAATATCATAAAAACATACAAACACTTGGAATATGCATATAAATCTATTCTTAAATCTATTTCGTTTGCGAAATATCAGGATTTTATTAACATTTTTTGCCTTGCATATTTTCGTTTTCTATACATGTACAATCACATGTTACATATTTCGGATATTTTTCAACATAATTTGGATTTTAAGGTACCAATGAAAATGCAGTAGAGTATATTTTATACTTTAGGATCCCAAAATGTTAAATCAGCGATTTTTGCAAATAGATTGAGGTATGTCTTATACTTAAATATCAATTAATTTATGGAAAATATAATAAATTTTATAAAGCCGCGTTCATAATCGAAGAAAAGGAAGTCTTTGAAGTTTAGTCGCTATTTTGCACGAACTTATAATTGTGACATTTATTTTCTTAGTCTTTTATTTGCCAGAAAATAACTTAACCTTTTATGGAGCGAAATCCCGAAATATTCCTTATATGTATTCTTAAAGAATACATATATCAATAGCACTGAAAAAGATCATAGCAATGATGATCTGAAGTCTAAGTTACAATGGAAAATGTCTCAACATATTCAAACTTTAATAAAATAGTATTTAAAAAACATTTGTAGAAAATTTTAGTAAAATCTTAATTTTACAATAATGAAAACTAACTTTAAAAAAACTTTTTGCTGATTATATATTAGTCAACATATGACTATTGCATATTGTAAATGTTTTGACAAAAACTTAAAACCTGTGTAATTTCATCTTTAAGAACCGCTACAAGGAATGTATTCAAGTTTAAATTTTAAAAGCGGATCCCACAGACCCTTCAGGATAATTTCTTAAATCTTATAAATTTTTATCCCATTTCTTTAATAGTCCACTCTTTCCATCCAAAAGCTCAAACTTTGGTTCAGTTTTTTTCAAACATATTTTGTATTCGATTTCCTTTCTGCAAGCAAAAATCCTTAGCTAAAAAACGAAACTAAATCGCATAAAAAGATTTCATGTCATATTAAAAAATTCTCATTATTATTTTTATGTTTTTTTTTTTAGAAAATTTTCTCATTGCTCTTTATCCTTTACGTAAACATTTTCTTAAAGAAAGTAGAAAAATTTTAACTTTTCTGAATGATAAATACTTTCATAGACATTAAAAAAGTGCAATTGGCTAATAGTACGCTTCTAAATTTTGTCTATTTTATAAATACCTACAAATTCAACTTCAAATTTTGAAATCTTTAAATCGGTAAATATTTTATAATGATTATAATTTTAATTGACGTTTTT
Organism: Protocalliphora azurea; assembly: GCA_932274085.1. Lineage (NCBI taxonomy): Eukaryota > Metazoa > Arthropoda > Insecta > Diptera > Calliphoridae > Protocalliphora > Protocalliphora azurea. The sequence continues at coordinate 85,707,096 of OW026523.1, forward strand.
ACTTTTGTTTTGTTTTAAATATTCGCAAAACTATAAGTGGTAAAAAATAGCATATGTTGCAGCAAGTGTACTGAAAGGATATGCAGCCTATTTACTCAGTGTGTGATATTGCAATTTTATCAAAGGCGGCTATTAATTTTGAAAACTAAAGTTTTTTTTTTTTAAGTTGAAGGTATATATTAATAAAAAGAATGGATGTTTGTTACCTATATTTATCTAGTTTTTTAAAAAAATTATTGCAGAAAGTTACATTTGGGATAGCATATTTAAAGTATTATCCTCTACAGTTTCGTGGACAGCAACTTTTAGAATTCTATCGGATTCGGTCCAATTATTGTTTCGTTTATTAATATGGTTGGTGGTTTCGTTTATTAATTACGTTAATTAATTTAGTTTGTTGTTAAATATCCAAAATGATCGGCCTGTACTTGTCCGTTTATTTGCTAATGAACCTTTTATACAAAGTACAGGTCGCTTTTTTATAGATTTATTTATGAAATTTGTCAGGCGTAATTATTTTTGTACAAGGACGAAGAATACTAAAATTGGTTATGATCGATTCATTACATCACCTAACCCCCATGTGCCAAATTTAATCAAAGGACCATAATTGTTCATAGTTCTCATATAAACCCCTCAGCCGAAGATCACTTTAACGTTTATAAATCCCATATAAACGTTAGTGTTATTACTATATTTGAAACAAACAAATAACTCTTATAGAAACCAAAGCGAGAAAGTTTTCACCCTAATCAATATAACATTATTATTCAAATATATTAAAAGGGTCGTCGAATGTCGGCAGGCACCCAAAAGGTCTGGCATATCTTATTATTAGTCCAATAATATGTGCTACATACGGCCTAAATGTCATATTTATAGTTTCTAAAATTAGAACGTAAAATTATAGCATATAACGTTAAGAAATTCTACTTATTATTAGCGATTCTATTTTATTAAGTTGAAAAATTGTAGAAAATAACTACATTGAAAAATAATCCTTGAAGCCAGAATTCTCAGTGCGTCCAAACGGAAAAATTTTGAAAGTAAATCGGCGATTTCTAACTGATTATTTCGATTGATGATGAATATCTGAGCTGTTGCAAGGACATACTTATGAATTTCTGTTTTAGTTTTTTCTTGACATGTTAATACTTTGAAAAGTTTTAAGAATCATAAAAATATATAACTTCTAACAACAATATCTCGGAGACCACTTATGAACACAAACCAAACTGCATTTAAATTATGTCATTGTCGTCCTCGACAAAAAGATTTTAAAAATTATTCAAACATTGATTATGCCATCTTAGATTTATGTTTCTTTTTAGTGTTTTTTGCCAATATGGATTTTTTTTTTCGTTGTAATGAAAATCCAAACTTCTTGGGATAAACAAATTTATTATGTACGATATTGATTTCAGAAAAATGTATTTATATATTTTCATAAACAAAACAAAAATGAACAAAAACATCAAATTACTATTGAAACAGATGTTCTTTTTTAAAAAAAAATATCAAAATGGAAGATATAATTTTTTAGATATCCTTAGTGTATATTTATTTCAATATCCTTTTATTTTCAAAAATGTAATCCTTATAAAAGTAATTAGAAACCAGATTTATTAGGCAGTAATTTGAGCCAAAGTTTGTTTAAATTAGACAAATAAGTCCGAAGATGTATGGATTTAAAATTCATGTATTTGAAAAAAGTTTCTAAAAAAGTGAAATTTGAAACGCGATAAAAACTAAACTACAACAATTTTGAAAACTTTAAAGAAGTTAAAATTTTGTATTCACGTAGTGAGTGAAATCGAAGATGGTGGGGTTAGTCGGGTGTGTGAAAATTTTCGTTTTCTCCCCATATTAGAAAACCTGTACCTCTTTAAACAAATCGCTGATATCGCCACTGTTTTGTATTTCCTACTAATACTATATTTTATCAATATATGACTAGTTTAGACTATGTTGTGGGCAGTGTTGCTAGTTTAGCCTTTTTATTTTGCTAAAATGTTAAAATTTCAAGCACAAAGAAATTAATATCTTATTTGGCACTAATTACTTTATTTTTAAGCATTTCTATTAATTTATTAGCACAAAAGGACTAGATTTTTTATATTGAACTAAAATTTTCTATGAACTGAATTTATCGGTTATTATACTATATATATTATATTATTTATAAATATAATTAGAAAATATTATAAAAGCCAAGAATCACCCAAAAGTTTGGACATACTTAATAAAAACGCTATTAAAGTTGAAAATTTTAAAAAAGATACTTCAAAACATTGCGTTGTTTTACATGTAAGTTATAACCAAAAATTGCAATTAAATATAAAAGAAAAAGGTCTTATTTGTCCTTTTCTGACCATTTCAGATTTCAATTTGCCTCTTTTTTTTCTCACCTTCTGGCAACACTGGTTGTGAGTTTCTTTAAATTTCAAGTATTCTTTTATTTACATACATATTTACATTATATTTTTTCTCATTTAGAAAATAATAACATGTCACAATATGTCACAATCTTGTACAAAAACTTGAGCTACACTATTAGATAGCATCATGGTAAATATAAAAAAGCTGCAATTGCTCTTACCATGGCTGCTCAAAATGATGATGTTGACGACCACGACCAGGATGATGATGCCGTCGACGACAATAATGTTAGGAATACATACAAAGTTAATAATTCTTGATTTCTTTCTTCTTTCATTTCATTTATTGTTTGGGTTTGTTTTAAATATTGCTTGTTTGCTGTGCACATGTGTACGTACATGTGTATGTATTTGTATGTTCAAATCTATGTAAACGTTTTGCTATTGTATGCTATAAATTTTTATTATTTTCTATGTTTTTTATATTATTCATGTCTTTGTATTTTTGTGTTTTGTTACATTCGTTTCATTTCACAATTTAACACTTCCGTTATTTCTATTTTATTTGTTTGTATTGTATTTTATTTTATTGTCTTCAATTTTATTCCATTACATACTATTTGATTTTATTTTACAACTTGAGTCTGCCTGCATTGCTCAAGTGTTCATTTATTTATAAGTCCTCTTATTGTTACAACTTAAGTCAGTCAGTCATCTTGAGATTCTTTTGTACTGTCACTATGACTACTATGTTGATGATGATGGCGATGGTGTCATCATTGTTGTTTAAACGCTACAAAGACAACTTTTTTTATTGTTACTCTACAATCATGTATTTTAAATGTTTAAATAAATAATTTCTTGCAGTGAATATTTATATTAAGTGTGCTGATTTAAAATTAATGAATATTTTAAATTTGTGTTATGTTAATGCACATACATATTAAGTAAAAAGGCCTAAAATTCTGCTCCTCCCTCTAAGTGGACATTAAAGTGTTATTTCCGGAGTTGCAGCTAGATGTAACGTTAGTAAGGTGAAGAAAATATACCATTTTCTTAGACATTTAATTGAAGGTCATTTTAAAGTAACAGACCTTGGAATATAATGGAACATACTTTAGTCTAACTTCAATAAAGTAACAATCAATAGTTTTTTGAACCCTACAATGGAACTATTTTATAGAATGCTTTATTTTTTAACGTTTTGCTTTTAAATTATCTTTTGGTATTATTTTTAGACATTTTTTCAAGTCAACTATTTTTGAAGTGTTGGGATAAAGTGGAAAGTAGCAGAAATGTCATTTAGCGTTACTAAATATACTTAAATATATTATGTTAAATATGTTAAATATGTATTTGAAATAAAAAAACAAAATTTATAAAAATAGACAGTCAATTATTGTATTTGGAATGGCCTAACTCATAAATGTAATAAATTGCTATGATATTCACACACTTTAAGTGTACAGATCTTTTATATGAGTCTTATCATACCCAGTGTATACTTTTATAGCATGCACTATTTCTATGATTTTCAAATCCAGATTTTCTTCGTTTAATAAGAAATCTTTACCCATATCTCCAATTTTCACATGTTCTACTGCTTTTTCTAAAGCCTAAAATTTTTGATCTGTTATTAAATGTTCTTATGTATGTTCAAATCGTTGGTGTTTAAAACAGTTATTTACTATATTTTCAGCAAAATTGGAAAACATATTTGGTAGAAAATTTACAAAATTATTTCACTTTACCTAAATAAACTTTTAATACATTACCCCAATTCCATAACTTTTATGTTAAATAGATATTTAGAAATTTATTATATTTTTGGGATAAATCTTTTTTGCACTTTGAATGTGTATAAAATAAAGTATTTAATTTTGTATTCACTGAATCAAAAACTTTCTTAATTTAGACATCTTCCACAGAAATTCAGAGCTTCAAACAACTTTTTTAGTATATTTTATTGACAATAAAATCAGATATTTCATGGTTGAAAAATAAGATAGAAATATAGAATAATAAGATAAAAAATAATTTTGTCTTAACTACCCCATACTCTATAATACCCCACTATCTCCTATTATTTAATTTTTAAGTCTAGATCTTTGTAAAGTCAAACTTAATTAAATTTTATGTCATATTTTGCTTTCAGTCATAAATATTTGTTAAGTCGAGTTTAAGTTTCACATATTTATTCGAAAATTTTATAAAAATAAATGTTCAAAATCAATTTAAGCTTCGATCTTACAATATATTTAGGTAAATTCAGATAAAATTACATAGGGAAACACTGGTTCTACAACAAAGAAAATCTCAGTCATTTTAGATTTACGAGATCATGAAGAGCTAAGTTTATAAATAATTTGTTTAATTGTTCTTGATATAAAATTTTCTGTATAATACTAATGAAGTTGCACCTGATATTGCGATATAGTTCAACAAAAAAAAGTTTGTAATTTAGTTTAATGAAATAAGAACTTTATCGGAGTGCTGACGAAGATTTTTATGTTTAGTTATCTGAATTTTTTATTATTTCGTATCTTGTGTTATTATTAGTTATAAGTTCACCTACCAAAGAATTTTCAATTATTTCAACGGATTTCGAAGTTACAAAAATTGCTATGTGTAGATTTCCTTAAACAAAAAAGTAAACTATTTTTGTTTTTAATACACATACGACTTTTTTAAGAACTAGAAAATGAAATAAAATAAAATAAAAAAGAAACATAAATACAAACAAAAAATAAATAAATACATAAAATTTTCTTATACAAAAAATCCTATGTGTAGCTTATTTTTTAATTTCTTTTACTATTCGCAAATGCCAAAAATATCGATTTTTTAAAACATAAAATTTCAAAATATCTTAACGGAAAGTACAAAAAACAAAAACAAAAAAAGGTTGCGAATTGACAAAATAAAACGGGTTTTTGATCTCCGGAAAAGTAGTAAAAACTCGTAGGAACTTTCGTCAGTGCACCGACGATTTTCAAATCTGATCAGTCTCAAAAAAAAAAAGATCTTACGCAGTTTAAAAATTTTTGTTAAAAAAAACGGGGAATAACAAAAATGCTCCTTTGTCTCTCTTTTCATAAAACTGGATATGTCATAAATATGGTTTGGGTTTCGAGAATTCACGAGCGGAAAATCGCAGCATTTCCCGTCAAACAATATATGTATATCAATAAAAGACTGACGTTACTCTAAACATGATACTTGCAAGATTTTAACGGACATAATACAACTAGAACGTTTTCTGAGAGGAACGCTTATGTTGCATGAATTAGCTTTTTGACAATTGAATTAGGTTTTTTCTCTCAGAAAACTCTGTATTTATTTATCTTTGGTTTAACGGATTTACTTACAAGTTGTTTTACATGAAATTTTAAATCGACTTTATTTTTGTCATATTTAAATTTTAGATACCTTAGTTTTATTATAGATTTTTGGAAATGAATATGAAATAAGTTGAACTTCGAAAATACTCACTGTTATCAGAAAAAAAAATACTTGGTTGAGAGATTTTTGCATTCAGATGCAACATTTTCTTTCGAAACAATATCTCTTATCCAAGCAATAGATCTGTAAATGTTAGATGTATATGTTATAACTTCAAAACATTTATAAAAAAACCAATGTAATTCTAAACACTATGATTGACTAAAAAAAACATTGTTGCGAACCAATTTTTAATATTTTCCAAACTTATGTTTAATTTAGAATGAATTAGTTAAGTAAACAAAAATAAGTTAGGGAAATAAACGGCAAGCTATTTATAATGAAATTCATCCAATAGATTACTGTATAGTTAAAAAAAGTTTCAACATCACAGTAACGTAAAAACCTGAGACACAGTTTTTAATATAAATTACGAAAGCTACTAATTTTACTTGCATAAAATATTTAGCATTTTTTAATATCAAAAATGGCGTTATGTTTTATATTTTTTCGTTAATTCAGTATTATTTATAATGTTTCGTTTTATTTAATAAAAAAACATTTTTCTTTATAAGAAATCATGGTCTTTTTTTTAAATTCCCGAAAATCTCGGTAATTCCCGGGAAATTAATTTAAAAAAAGATTTGAAAAGGTGCTGAAAATTAAAGAATTTAACATTATGTTGTCATTGGAAGGAAGTTAGTTAGTGCTGAAAAAGAGGTGCAGAAGTTTTTTTTTGCCCATCACTGGTAAAATTGTTTTACTTGTTCATTACTTTTCAAGTTCTCTTAAAAGTTTTTCTTATAAAATTCTTTAATAAAAATATTGTTTTGTCTTTGTGAAAAGATAATAAAAATAATAATAATTTAAATTTGTTGTTTTTATTTTTTTGGAATTATTCGCCAAAAAATTATTCCACAAAATTTTGAGATATTCCGAAAAAAAAACACATTTGAGGGCAGTTTCTGTTTTAAAAACTCGTGGCTTTCTAAAATTGAAGTTAATTTTAGACTTTTTAATCGATTTAGAAGACAAAATAATGAAGCTTTTTGGCTATGTATAGTTTTCCTTTTCGTTTCCAAAACGAAAAAACTTTTATATTTTCAAATGTCAATATTAAACCAACTGTAAAGTATATAAGAAAATACTAAATAGTTTCTGATTCTGTAAAGTTTTGTGTATATATATATACATTTCCTTCTTAGTTTCAAGGGACCAGTCAACGAAATATCTAAAAATTTGCAAAAGAACTGGATTTTTTTTTACATTTTAAAACGTAATTTTTTAAGTCCCTGTAAGTAATATGATAGAGATTGGATAATTTTCTGAATCTGCGAAATTAGGCACTTTTAAATATTTTGTCTTTTTTTTTAAGCCAAATCGTTAATTTGCAAAATTCAAAATGAATAATATAGCACAATATTTTGCAAATTTTCTTTTGAACCGTCTATCAAATACCTTCCACTCCGCCAGACGTGATTTTGTTTTTTTTTTTTACTTTACAAGTTTCCAAAGGCAAGTAATAAAGAAATTTTAGATAGATTTAAGTTGTCTTATGTTATATCGGGGTGACTGCAAAGTTATTTTTCTATAAACTCAGATCCTCCTCCACAAGTGTTCCAAACGACCAGTTGTTTAGGAGATACAGAATTATTACCCACAGTCCAACGGTATCTTATAGAAAAACAAATAAATTTTACTTTTTTCATAAATTAAAAATACGCTACAGCCGACAAAACACTTTTAGGTACTTCGAAATAAAGCTAGAACTGTTTTATTCAAAATCAAAAAGAAAACTTTTTAGAATCTTATAGGAGCTCCTTGCCTCACACCGTTGTGCATATCCATCAAAATTCGTGGATGGCTCTTATATTAGACATGTGGACAATTGTGGACCGATACTTTTACTAAGTGTAAAATAAAATATACGAATACAGAATATTACGCTAATACTAACACTTTTATGTATTTCTGCATTGTAGGGTGATTCCCGAAAGTGGGTTTATATGGGAGCTATGGTGAATTATGTAGTGAACCTTTGTCACTATGATTTCTACTTATATAAAACTTACCTGAGTCGAGTATAATTGATATTTACATGTTTTTGTGACTTATGCACGTTGAAGTGATTTTCGGAATGGGTTTCATATGAGAGCTTTGGTCAATTATGGACCGATATTCATGAAATTTGGCTAAAAAGTTTGACACATACAAAACTTTCTTACACCGAATTTCATTAAAATATTGCTATATTTAAGGCCTATTCCGGGAGGACTTTTGTATGAGAGCTAGGTTAAATAATGAACCGATCATAACCAATTTCATTCGTCCTTGTATTATAAAATGTCCTATGTGCCAAATTTCATTGAATTATCTTCAAAAGTGCGATCTTTATTTTGTGCACAAAGTTTACATGGACAACCAGCCAGCCAGACGGACTGACGGACATCGTTAAATCGATTCAAAAAGTGATTCTGAGTCGATTCTTATACTATTAGGTGAGTGTTGGATGATTTTTCTGTGCGTTATAAACATCAGCACAAACGCATAATACCCCAACCACTTATGGTGGTGTGAAGTATAAGAAGAAAAACGTGTTAATATTAATTTTTTTTAATTTTATGTATTACAGTAATCTATTAGTTTACTACCAAAGAAGTAACTGGCGGGTTTACTGTCGTGTCTAAAAATATTATTATTAATATTTTTATGTGATCAACAGTGTTGCCAAGAGACGAAAAAAAGGGACTAAATTGTACTTTAAAAAAGGTTAGAAAAAGCTAAATGCCCAAAAAATAAGGCCAGAAAAAAGTTTATATATATTATTATATTATATATTATTATATTATTATATATTATATTTTTTTTTTTTTTGTTCTCATCAAATAAAACATAGAACCGCTCTTTAAAGAATTACCCAATACAAAATCGACCACAAAATTCCCATACAGATTTCGTATGAAAAATTAAAAATGTTTTCTCATTTCTGAACTAAAATTCCTCTTTGATTAATAACTTGGAAAGTTTTGAATACCTTTATAAGAATATTTTTAAAGTTATATTTATAAATAGTTTCTATGGTTAATGAATCTTATTAAAAAATTATTATAATAATTATTAATTATTGATTAATTAAGCCCATATAATTAGTTAAGTTATGTTTGATTTGAATGAAACGCCGCTTGTAAAATATAAATAAACACGATTTGTTGTGCGAATTGATACACACAAATTCTTAAATGGATGATTCGGTAAAAATAAAATTAGTAAAAGTAAATAAGTAATTATTTTCTTTTCTCTTGAAATACTAAAATTTTAGCCTTTTTTAAAACAATTTTAAGATTTAGAAAAGACTTGGGAAAAAAAGCTAGAAGCTGAAACAAAAATTTTGAGGCTAACGGCCAAATAAAATGGCTAGATATAATCTTAGAAAGGCTAAATTGACAACGCTGGTGATTAATATAACAATATGAGCGTGTGAGTAATATTAATCAATTATAACAAGTATACGCCCCGTTAATTAACTCTAGAAAACTACAAAAAGAATTCATAATTTTATAACTTTGATTTACTAAGCCACTTTTAATGAAATTTGGCAAGAATATTCATGCTGAATGACATTAATAGGTAAAATAATAATATGAGATTAATTTTAGAAGAGTTATAGAAAATACAAACACAATGAAATATGTGGAACTTTGGCCAACTTTTAATTTTAGAACAATATCATTACCAAAATTTTCATTAAAAGAATGTTAATTTCAAAATATAATAGAGGCACATTAAAGCCTGCAATATTCATTTAAATAACTATTATGTCCACTTTCAGTCTCGGAACATTAAGATCTTACTAACGTTTTTTGTTATATTTTTTTATTTGCATTAGCAGCACAGAAAAAAATTATTGGCTAAAATTTTTAAAATTGATTTTATTTACAAATTTAACTAAAATATTAAAAAATATAATTAACATTCATAGTTTATAATATTATTTTTCACAAAATATCTGTCAATTTTAAATTGAATAATTTAAGTGAATAAAGATATAGTTATAAAATTCATTTTTAATCCAAATATCCAGATATTTCCTTATATCCAGATATATCCTTATATTTTAAGGGTGATATTTACCACACTAATTTTTAATAAATATTTCTAATTTCCTGTTATTTGTTATTAATTTATATATTTGTCAATAGAAGATTGTTCCTGTACTGATTATTGCTAATTTTTAAACAACTAGTAACATATATATGCGTGTAAATTAAGGTGTCATTTTCTAGGTAAAAAATATTGGGTCAGAAAAATTAAAGTCCTAATTTTTATCAAAGCTGTAATATATTTGGCTTTCCTCTGAAAGGTTATTCCTATAAAAAGTGATAAGTGTATATATTGATTATAAACGATTTTCAAATGATCAGTCATTATTGATCATTGATATGTAAATGCATTTACGTATATAGTTATGTATCCCTTAGATTATAAAGCTTTCTTCAGAGAAATCTGTACTTCTTATGCTGGTACTTGCCGCCGATATTATCGACATTTCGGACCTTAATGTGCCATATGTTTTAATATATTTTAAGAGCCATAACCATTACGTTGTACAATAAATTTAACAAACAATATTTAACGTCCATAATTTTCATTCATTAATTGCAAACATTATGCACAATATAAACATAATATTTTAAAAATAAAATGAATATATTGTGAAAAATTATGAAATGAAATATTGTGATAATTAAACATTTTAATAAATTAAATAATTCAAGTCCAGTATTTCCACGGTTATTTGGGGCAGTATATTGGCGAAAATATTATGATTTGGTTAACTTTTTGATTATATCAATTAATATTTCAACTGGTTTTTGAGTAGCAATCATAAATATATTTAATTTGGTAAAGACAATTAATTGAAATTTATATAAAAAATCAATTAATTTACTTAATTGATATTAGCATTTTGATGATTGGAGCAAAATCAAACAAAATTTTAATTGATAGAAGCAATTTCGTAATTGAATTTAATTTTTATATTTTTATTTTTTTTTTTCTGTGTAATTTCATATATCTTCTTGATACTGTTAAAGATTACACATAATTAACCCTTTAACATCGATAGAGTCAATTTATACATTTTGTTCTTGAAAAGGTTAAATTAGCAATTCTTGTAATTAGGTCACATAGAAGTATTTATTATACTTAAATATAGATGAATTTGTAAAAAATATAATAATTTCTTTAAAACCGCGATAAAAATCGAATTAAAGAGATTTTTTAAATTTATTCATTATTTTACACGAATTCACTATTTTTATGTTAAATATATATTTTTGGTGACATTTGTTTTCTTAACTGAACATCTATTTGACATAAAAATTAACAACCAATTATGGACCGGAAATGCCAAAATATTACTTGTAGAACTAAAGGGTTAAATGAATACACTTATCAAGAGACCCCAAAATATATATTACATTTGTAACATTTTTATAACATCAGTGTACTTTAATATAAAGTAACTTACCCAGAAATAGTTCTTTGTACACAACTCACAATTTTGATGGTACGTATTTTACATTTTTAAAACTGACATGCGAGATATAACACTTCTCGACTAATTTTCACTGTAGTAGAGTGTTATTTAAAAAAACAGTTAGAAAAAATAGGGAAATAGGAGACAAATACAAAAACTCCATGAGTGTACCGAGAAATAAAATTTTTGCGATTCTGATATGGAGAGATCACTCAAACAATACGTATTCAGGAGCTTTATACATTTAAAAAAATCTTATATAATTTGTTTAATATAACTATTCTCTTTATGTACATTACTTATAAAGTGAAATTTATGCTGTCATTGCCATCCAATTGGGCTTGTATAATTTTCTAATAAGTATTTACACAAAATTAAATTTTCCGTTTACACATCTATCTTATGTTGTTGGCAGTTTCTAGCTCATTTATGCAGGTACATATCATTACCATGCTAGAACTAATACTAATTTGGGGTTATTACACATATCTACTTATTTATGTGTACAAATGACAAAATTTTCAAGAAACGAATGCAGTTAAGTTATAGTAGGGGTATTTAGGTTTACTATACACAAATTTTATATAATGTCATGTCACGTTTTCTTTACACATTTTAAGTAGTCACCACAATGCTACGTTATGTTATATAGCAATATGCGTAGTAACCGCTATTTAATTTTAAATTATATAAAATTCAAAGAAGTTGAGCAATAGGGTTGTTCTGTGTCCTCACCATGTACATATATATATATATTAGTGCGTGTGTAGGTTTGGGCAAACTTCAGATGAATCTTTACTCATTTTGCTGTTTTTACTGCGTAAGCATGTCGAAGAATTAGTTTAAAATAATTATAATTTTTTGCCCACTTAAATAAAAGATAATATAATAATAAATTTTTTCTCTATTTACATTTAAATTATAGATTCCTTTTGTACTTAAATTAAACTTATGCCAAAGAAATGCATGCAAGCACCCTTTTATGTATACATAAATATATGTACAAGTAAGCGTCTCTGCTGTAAATATTTTGCCATCATTACAACCGCAACATTTACTAGGGCCACCTTAACTATTACAACCATTTGTATTTATCATAGCTGCCACCACCATCGCTATCAACGCCTCCACCAAATAACTATGTGGCCACAGCAAAAGTATAAAATTTTTAAAACTATCTGCTTTTATTCATTTTTAATATTCGCAAAAGTAGCAGCAGTGATACGCTAATGGTCGTTTATGAAATTTACAAGCTACCGCAGTAGTTAATTTAAATTTTCCCCTTAAGTGTTGGCAAAAGTCAACTTGATATTGTAAAAGAGACTATATTTGTTCATTTACTGGTAGTTG